>CM076578.1:468345887-468639358 GCA_034641835.2 Pinus albicaulis
TACCCGTCGCAATAGCGACGCTTTTTCCGCCGTCGGTATAACGACACTTATATGCGCGCCATATAAAAATACGAAACTTATATGCGCGCTACATAAAAATTTGAAACTTATATGTGCACTACATAAAAATGATTTTATTGTTTCGTATGCGTCGCAATAGCTACATTAACGTCTGATATGACGCGTGCATTCGCCCTCCACTCTTGTAGAACAGCATTCGCCCTCAGCTCTTGCAGAACAACATTTGCCCTCAGCATTCGTGCTCAGCTCTTGCAGAACAGCATTTTCCCTCAGCATTCGCCCTCAGCGTTCGCCCTCAGCTCTTGCAGAACAGCATTCGCCCTCAGCTCTTTCAAAATGGTAAGTTCTTATTGCAGGCCCTTCCTCCTATAGTAGGGTTGACTCTATTTGGGTTTTTTTGTTCAATTCCATTGGATTGTGTTAGGCTGTAGGGTTCTCTGTAGATGTCAAGAATCAAGATTCAATAACCTCTATTATCTTCATCACCCAATACAAGATTTAAATTTTTCCCAAAGAAACGCTTATTAATTTGGCAGCCATTATTTCTCCCTGCTTTAAAAACCCTACATTTAAATAAAAACAAGCATTGCATTTCAACTACAAAAATATATTAATGTTCAAATGTACATGTGTGCTATGATGACCGTCCATATCACTTGAGCCCGCCCTCTCATAAAAGAACAACGTCTTCAAAGATTCGCCCTCGCCCTTGGCAGACAAAGATTCTCGCCCTCTTAGCATTCACCCCCGAGCTCTTGCGTGCACAAAGATTCGCCCCGCATTCCTCGCCCGAGCTCTCGCAATGTGCGCATTCGCATTGATTTGCCCCCGCCCTCTTAATCAACAGACCCGCCCGGTATTCGCCTCTCGCCCCTCTTGCACGCATTTTCCCCTCGCATTCGCCCTCAGCGTTCGCCCTCAGCTCTTGCAGAACAACATTCTTCGCCCTCAGCTCTTGCAAAAATGGTAAGTTCTTACTGCAGGCCCTTCCTCCTATAGTAGGGTTGACTCTATTTGGGTTTTTTTGGTCAATTCCATTGGATTGTGTTAGGTTGTATGGTTCTCTCTAGATGTCAAGAATCAAGATTCAATACCCTCTATTATCTTCATCACCCAATACAAGATTTAAATTTTTCCCAAAGAAACGCTTATTAATTTGGCAGCCATTATTTCTCCCTGCTTTAAAACCCTACATTTAAATGAAAACAAGCATTGCATTTCAACTACAAAAATCTATTAGTGTTCAAATGTACATGTGTGCATCACTTTTGTAGGGTATTCCTTTTCCACTTTCACATTATCCAAGAATGTGTGCAGTATAGTTCATATTTTTTGTGATTTAAATTGTCTTGAAAAAGGAAAGGTAAATTATTTCCCATGGAAAAAGAAGGTTTTCCCTTTTTATAGGTTGTTTGGACTTACGTGGAAAAATTTATGGTATGCCTTTCATATTATGTAGTTTAAATTTGAATTAACATATTATTCTACATGAAAATATAATTACCTATGTGATGTCCTTCATCACTAATTAAAATTATAGGGTTTCAATTTCCTAGACTCTAACTCATCCGATGCTAAATTCTAGGTTCTCATTGGTGGATCACTCTTCCATTGATTTCCTTTCCCTTTGGATCTTGTCATACTTTAAAAGTCATCAATGATACATATATTATTTCAGGTATCCCAAAAGGCTTTATAGTAGAACATATTGTGAATTTTTTTTTACACTTGAGGATTCTTTTTAGAACTGCAACGCGGTCTATGCTATCGAGTTATATATCAAGCAACTTGTCCTTAATAACCACACTATGAGGTAGGTTCAACCAGTTTGAACTTGTTGGGACATAGCATATGAAGTCGTGTGATGAGTCCATATCACAGGTCTATTATGGTGAAAAAAGTGAAGACACGTAATGATAGTTATTATGTTAACATTACTAGAAACATTTTCGAAATTATCCATGCTATCAAGATGTCAAAATTCCGGGCATTAGGTGTCAATACTCGTAGCTAATAGATAATAATAATAATATAAAAAAATCACAACTTTATTCTTGAAATATGATTGTTACACATTGGTAACCTAGTTCATGAGTTACTATCACCCAAAGATTGCAAAACAAAATTAAAATATAAATTAAACCAACATGAGAATCCAACTAAGGGTTTCTCGACAAAATCATGCCATAACTTGGCATTTTGAAACCCAAATTTGAATCCATCATAAGTAATACAATGCAAACTCAGATGGATTTTCAATGCATGTTTGCATGCTACACTTATTCTCTGCCTAGATATCATTTTTAAAATGGAACCATTAGTCAAGCCCACAGTCCTTTTTATGTGAAAATTTTCAGCTCTATTTGAGCTCTTTTTTGCTCCACCACCTCCATAAACCAGTGTTACACGGGGTCTCGCCCCCCCACCTAGGGGTCTAGATTCCTTGCCCCCTTGCGCTCCGGGGTCTTGGGGACTTCTAGGGGATGTTTCCCTCACGCCCCCTCACGCCCCCGCACACCCCCTTTCACGCCCCCTCACGCCCCCTCACACCCCCCTTCACGCCCCCTCACGTCCCCTCACCGCCCCTTTTAGTTTATGGTTTCGTGTTAAAAGTTGATGTGCTACTTAGCATATTTGAGAATCCAAGTGATTCTGATTCAGATGGTGACATGGTTGATCTTGATATATTCGTGCAGAAGTTGGATGCAGAGACTAGTGGGGCATTAACTTGAGCATTTATGCTCATTTATCATTATGATGATATCATTTGATATTCATATGTTATGTTTTATATTTTATGTTTCAGACATAACTTATTTGTGTTTAAGTTTTATGTTTCAGACTTGAGTTGTAAACTTCAGTTTAAACTCTATTTTGAATCTTGATATAATATGTCATATGATATCTTAAACTTTATTTTCATTGTACATTGTTAGTAGTTACATTATGATTATATAGTTACAAACTTACAAACTTACATGCATGATTGTATGATGTATGTTTTAACTTTTAACTTTTAAATTTGTTTCAATTATATGATTCATCATTCATCGATTTGTAATTTTATCATTTATGATTTATCTTTCATGATGCAAGTGTATGATGACCGTATATACATTCCTTGCAAAAATATAGTTACATTTTAAATATTTAATTTTATAATTTTTATGACCCCGACGTCCCCCCACGTTTCCTGAAAATTGGTAGGGAGCTTTTGCATAGGCTGCTCCCGCGCTCCCTCGTCCCCTCGCTCCCACCTCCATGGGACTTGGTGGAACATTGCCATAAACATATGCAAACATATATCATGATCTTGGAATTCCATTACATATGTATGTGCCAATGTTCCATAATCATGCCCCATCATCAATTTAAGAAATTTCCATTGAATATCAAATTATGGAGGGGGGAACTTTTTGCTGCAACATTTGGCTCAAAATTAGGGACCATCTCCGTATGAGGTGAATGAGAACTATAGATATTTGAAGAAGTAGATTAGTGCCTTTTCCTCTAGCCATGGAGTCATATACAATCATCCATCACAAAAATTTGTCTTTGTTCATTCTCACCTTGAAAGTTGCAAAAAATCATGCCCTAATTGAAACGACACTAAATTTGAAAGATATAATAAAAATGCAAGCTAGAAGTGCTCTATTAATACAAAGGGAAAACCTTCCTACCTACCCTAACTGAGATAAATTTTGATTGAATAGGAAACATGATATTGCCAATGGAGTTGATCCAACAACTTGTTAAATGTATGGGACTAAATCATGCATTTGATTTCCAGGGAAACATGCGCATGAAGAGAAAAAGGGCAGAATTAATGGAAAATCCATACATGCCACTTATAAAAACTACACCGAAAGGTCAAAAAATACTTAAGGCCTTAACTTAATTTGAATCCAAAAATGACAAAACAAGATTAGTGAAAACACGAGAGTGGTGTGGGTGAACAACATAAATAAAAAGTGAGGATACCTTTCCCCAAGATGCCTTTGTCACCGTTGTATGAAAACATGTTTTCCTTTCCCTTTATACATGCAAGTGAATGCATTATAGGTATGGTGTTTTCCCAGAATAGGAGAAGACTACTTAAATATATCATTTGTGGATTGAATGTTTGGGTGCCTTAATGTGCAATGACATGTTTCCAGGATTGAATTCAATGCAAGGCATATTTGAAACTCTAACTCTGTCTTTCGGTGTCTTATTAGAAATTATTTCAGTTTTCATTTTGTGTTTTCAAGTTAGATATTGTTTTCAAGTTTTTACATTTATAATTTTATTTCAATGTGGCAGACTGATCAAAGCAGTGCAGGAACAACCCCGAGACGGGATGATCGCGGAAAGAGGCCAGCGGAAGAACATGTAAAGTGCCAGCATTGCTCTATCTTCAGGTATTTTAGTTATTTACATAATTGAAATAATATTAATTTTGTTCAAATATGCAGACACCTAGCCATGGTACGCCCGATGATTCCCTCTTTGAGGAAGAGCTTTCTTCATCCCTATCTCCAGTGTTCTTGTTGCAAAAAAAGGCACGAGTTGCAAGGTCAGAATTTAATGCTTTGATAGACGCGCCTCAAACACCTGAAACAGAAGAGAGGATACAACATCTTATGAGGCAGCTAAATAGATATCATGTAATAATAAAAAGTCAAAAGGATATTTTTTTTGTTTTGCATGAGATGAATTGTGATAGTTTGATTTTTAATTTTTACATTGACTAAACTAACAAAAAGTTCTTTTGTATGTAGCGTTTTCTGGCACTTGATGAATCCGGTGTTGGTGGTAGTGGGACACAAGGGCAAGAGATTTCCCAACAACCCTCTTGTACACCTTCTACTCCTTTAGGTGCCAGGCAAGAAACACACCCTGCCCAAGCAGACACCCAGCCAACCGTTGAACGTGTTGGCAATGATGAGGTTGATATGGCCAATTACATTATTGCGTTTCCTGGAGCTACACGTGTCAGCTCCACAGGGACCATTAATGGCACGTTGTTGGTGAACGATGAGGGTGTCCCTATAAAGCATGTACAACTCCCTGGTAAATTTTAATATTTTAACTATTTCATGTACTTTATCTAAAACATATTTATCATGATTTTTATTTTTAAATTAATGATAATATCTTCTTTTTCTTTTGGTTTTATTCCGTGTAGGAAACAATGAGTTCTACAGGATTCTGGAGAGCCATGCGTTGGTAATTTTTGGCCCAACCATACGTACAGGGTGGAATTCCCAGAATTCCAACCTGAAAAAAGAACTTTCAGATTATCTAGAAGCCCTTTTTGGGGTCGGCACATTTGACAGAAAAGCGGTGGCTCAGGTAGCCGGCAAATATTTGAAATATACCAGGGACACCTATAGGACGAAATTGCAATTTAACCCTAGATATGAGCGTCCTCTCGCAGTTTCAGAGAGTGAGTGGAGAGCACTCATCCATGACGGAAAAGAGAAAAGGGCAAAGAAAGAAGGAAAATGCCAACTGGACCCGCAAGGTAAATTACAACTTTAATTCAATAGCTTTAATTTTCTTTATGTCTAAAATAAAAGTGTGCTACGTCATATCTGACTTCAATCTTTTGATGCTAGGTTGCCCGACACCTCAAAGGCAACCAAAGCTAGGATTGAGAAAAAGGGCCATCACAAGCTCGGCCAGGGTGGCTACTTGAAATTAGCTGCAAGAATTGTAATTAAGTAGCTAAACATCTTATAATTAATTGTATCGCCTTCCAACGTTTTTGTAAGCCTATCAGATATGATTAAAAATACACAATCATATGTAATGTAGGGTGATGACTTCGGAACAGAAACTACAAAGGAAGATAAAAATATCGCTTTCCGTTTTGGCTATCAAGCTGTAGTTGAACGTCGCAGAAGCTTGGGGCAGGTCCCAAGATCTAGAATGCCTGATAAGGTAAAACATTAACCTTTCAATATTTGTTTTTTCGTCCATAAATTTAATGTCTAACAACTTTGTTTAAATCAGGGGAGCAGCACTACCGACGAGGCAAATAACCCAGTTTTAGAGCCAGATGTAGATGATCCTCTCGTGCAACCTGATCATTGTAGTGGGGACCAGGCCGACAATGCTGCTATCAGTGAGGGCCGTGATGGTAATTAATTTCCACTTATAATTTTTTCTAATTATACCTTGATGGTTGTCCTTATAACGTTTTTTGTTTAAATGATAGAGAATGTTTCCCTTGAGGATCTTACCACCAGAGAGGAAGATAGGGCAACAGTCCCAACGGCGACAACTGGTGCACCAGGTAAATAATCTCATTGCAATTTTTTTTATTAATATTACCGAACTAGTTCAATGATATTTAAAAAATGACAATTAAAATTTAATATTATCCGTTTTTGTAGGCGATGCCCCGTCACTGGATGAGACCAGACATCGTGACTACGCAACTAGGTCAGCGCCGACAACTGGTGCACCAGGTAAATAATCTCATTGCAATTTTTTTTACTAATATTACCGAACTAGTTCAATGATATTTAAAAACTGACAATTAAAATTTAATATTATTTGTTTTTGTAGGCGATGCCCCGTCACTGGATGAGACCAGACATCGTGACTACGCAACTAGGTCAGCAATGCGGGTCGAAAGGCACGAAACAGGAGCAGAGCATGATGATATTGATGATGTAATTAGGAGCTTTAAAATAGGAAGAAGAAAAAGAAAATTCGATAATGTAAAATATTGTATTATTATAAGACAAACGTTACCATACTTGGAACGTTTTTTGCGTTATATAAAAAAACTCATTTATCATACTATTTTTATGTCAAGCATTAATTGCAATGTTTCCTTGCGTACTTTTTGTTGAATTGTTTTTTTATTAGTTATTGAATATTTTTTTTTATGCTCATGAAAGCAAAAAATGAAATATAGATTGGGTATTGGGGAATTGAGAGTGATGTGATGGGGGGGGAGGGGCCATAAGAGCTTCCACCTTCACGTGGTTGGCCCTGTTTAGTAGAGAATAATTTATTGGAGCGATTTAATCTTGGAGCAAACCTCCCTCGATCCAGTGTAGCAACAAAAAAGTCACCGTTGACTTAGTTGCTACTCTTTCAGATCGTGGGAGGCTTGTTCCAAGTTCATGCGACTCCAATAAATTGTTCTTGAAATGAAGAGGAGCTTATTCAGGTATGTTTTGACATTTTCAACATATGTTCTAATATTATCATAAGAATGCATCTTAGAGTAAAAAATACTACATCAATTACTTGTATTTATTGTATAAATAATGATGGATTTTGATTGACTTGGCAGTGTAGGTACAAATCCTCTTGCATCATGAGCAATACAACTTGTCAACCAGGGTCATGTCCAGGATATTTTTGCTTGTGCGCTTGACCAGGTTCGTAATGTCACATTTTGTAAGTTCCTTTACAGTTTATAATTCAATATTAAGCTTGTTCACAATTATTATCTAGGTTTTTTGTATGTGTTTTTTCATCTATTTGATTGTAAGCAACTATGCATGTTTCTTGTTGTTCACTATGATTTCTCCCATTACCACTCCCAGGATGAATCCGACTTTATTGTTACATAGGTTACTTTATTGTTACTATGATTTCTCCATTTACGATTGACATCATGTAAAGTTGTCAATCTCAGGTTGGTGATGAGCTTTAGTTCTCCAGATTTGGGGCTTTTCTTATATTTTCTCCCGCATGTCATTCCTGCATCACCTTGTTGTTTGAGCATTCCAATTGTCTACCACTTGTACCAATTGGCACATTTCAATCTCTGAGTGGTGCCACATTTCACCTATTTTTAGTGAGAGTTTAGGGTTTCTCTAACATAGCTTCAGAAATCCGATTCAGTGCCTGCTTGAATATTGTCACATAATACTTATGGTTTGGATTGATGAGCATGTTCTGAATGGTTGGTTGATTCATAAGAACCACCCATATATTCATCTTGAGATATTTCAGAAGGTTTCTCGGGTTTCCTTTTTCACCGTTTCTAGTGGGTGGGATGGTGTGGGGTGATCCATCAATACTGGTGCTCTTGTAGTAGGGAATTTGTTTTTTGGGATATAAAGGAGCATTTGATGTAGATATCCCATTGGATGCATTCATAGATGGGCACGAGAGGTCAAGAATTTAAATTAAAAATATGCAACCTCTAGCATGGCAACCTGAAGGTTGCGAGAGACACTGGTTAAAGATTGTTTTGTGCTGGCCTTAATATAGTCGTGATTTCTTTCTATTATCTCAATGCAAATATATAGTCCGGTCTCATTAAAATGAGGATTGTGGTTGTATTTCTCTTTGGTTGTTTCTCTCTTAATGCTCCAGAAGTTGCCAAAAGTTGCGATAGTTGTTTAGTTTGCCTGTTACAACTTAAAAGTGGTTTTTAGAAATGGGAGTCATGTTTTTTAAGGTTCATACTAATATGAAGATATTGTAATTCTATATTCAAGATAAGAGAAGATGGCCTCTGCTTTGGGTAGTATGACAACAATTGCCACATCTACCTCATTGGGTAACAATGGAAAGGGGAAGAAGTTGGGTGCAATGTTTGATAATTATGGCAGACAATTGTCTTCTCTTTCAGTTTTTTCACCATTTCCTTTAATCGCTCAAGCAGAAGAGGGACTCTGAGATTACGCGATAGAGAGAAGGTAGTTAATACAAGAGCTATGGAAAAGGAGTTGTACTTCAACAAGGATGGCTCAGTGACAAAAAAATTGCAGGTCAGAGAAAAAATTATGTTTAAAGGGAGGTCACCTGCACGTGAAACTTCACTGCGGTGGATCTTTCCTTGTCCACTTATATTCGATTTTAATGTGTTATTTTAATTTTTCATGGAGGGTTGTTTTGGCATATGGTCTGGCATTCAATTGCACACTTAATGAAAGCATTGTCAATTTGTCTTGCAGGCGGTGTGAACAAACTTGCTGATCTTGTTGGAGTCACCCTTGGGGCGAGGGGAAAAATGTTGTCTTGGAGAGCAAGCATGGTTCTCCAAAAATAGTTAATGATGGTGTGACAGTAGCTAAGGAGGTAATTTGTAGATGTGTGCTCCGGTTTTCTTTTTAACTTTGTATTAGTTCCCCCTCCTAAATGTCTTAGATTTGGTAGGCATAATTTGAAAACTCAAAGGTGAAAGGAAACATATTTGTTACCCAGTGGTCTACTTGGCCTATGGACTAGCCACATTAGAGTAATGCATAAAGCTTTTCACAACAATAAAAGGAAAGGGTTATGGCCGAGTCAAATTTTATTGTTATTGACAGTGTAATGAAATGTATCTCAATGCTATGGTTTTGGCCTTTTTATTGGTTGAATTAGAGGACCCAGTTGAAAATATTGGGGCCAAGTTGGTAAGGCATGCTGTGGCAAAGACAAATGATTTAGCTGGGGATGGAACCACAACATCTGTTGTTCTTGCACATGTTGGAATATTGAAAAATTCCAGAACAATGAATGGAGAATAAATCTCCTTTCCTCTAACACAGAGAAAATAAAAATTTCTTTGACAAGAGACAGAGTTTCAATACTTTGAAAACAAACTTCTATTCCCTTCAATAACTCAAAAAAAAAACTATTACACTACTTCCTCACTGAGAGGGATTACAAAATTATGACTGCTACAAAACGCAGTGCATAAAACCAACTCACTGTCTGTTCAAAACAAACATACTCGTCTCTAAGACACTCTGCTGTGTTTTTCCCTTTCGCGCTGCTGTGCATACACACTTAAAAAGTTACACTCAATTTTTCACTTTTTACACACTGCTATGTAATAAAAAATTTACGTACTGTCTATAAAAAAAACTACCAAGCTTTTTCGACCTTTTTATTTTTATATGCCGGAACATATAAAACATATTATAATAAACCCTCTTTAAAAAAAAATAAAATTAAAACTAAATTCTATGGCCCACCTTTCATTTCGCATATGATATATATATAACATATGTTTAAAACATATGTATATATTAAACTATCAAAACATTAAAGAACCCTTTCCGTCGGACTTCAAAGGTCTGAATAGATTGAATTTCAAACCAAATTCGCGTTCCAAAATGGGATGCTGACGTCTGCCTAATTTTAACTCGAATTCTCAATCCAATGTGCCCTATAAAAATTCGGGTCCGGTTTTCAGGTTTTCAGATTCCCTTCAATTTCATGCGATCCAATATTAATGCTCCACGTGTCCTCCTTTTGAATTTACAAAACTGTCGGGTAAATTTCTGTTTGTTTAATTTATGGTTGGTGAATTGCGTTAATGCTGGCTGTTGTGTTTAAATACAATCCTGTACAGAAATATGGCTGTGGCCGTCTACAAAAAAAAATTGCAGGAATTTTAAATGCTGAATTAAATTTCTGGATGGCATGCAAGCAACCTCCAAAAAAAAATGTTGCTGCTGCATCCGTCCTTCTGCTGCAGCAGTTGAAGTTAAAATTCAACAGCACAGGGTTTAATAAGTGAGGGTGTAAAGGTAACTTTTTGTCGATAGTACCGGATTAAGATCATCTATTCATTTTTGTAGGGTCTTATGGTGTTTGGTTTTTTAGTTTTGGGTTGGGCTTATTGAGTCTAAGATAGTTTTTGAGTGAAAAAATTGCTATCAGGTATTAAAAAAATTTGGTTCTTTTGTCAAAATTTATGAGCTTGTTAGGATATACAAAACTGACAATGGTTGTATCTTAAATTTGTGGAAAATAATTTGAAATGAAACCTTTTTTTTTAGGTTGTTTCAGCAGGTGCAAACCCTGTTCAAATTACTAGGGGCATTGACAAGACAATAAAGGCCCTTGTTTCGGAACTCAAAATTTTGTCAAAGGAGGTAAACGCTTGCCTTTTGAGTAGGCTGGTTTTCCTTTTTGCTGATGGTTTGGTGTATCTAATTGAATTAGTTGCCTAAGGTATTTTTGGTTGCAAACTCCTTTTCATTTTTCATACAGTATTGGCCTTGTGGAATACATTTGATTGTGTGGTCATGTTAGATCTACAACATTTGTAGTTGTTTAGTCTTATGGCCGAGGTGCACTTTTATTATGGAAATAGTTGATGCAATATTGTCATTTAATCCTTACTGCAGGGTAGCATGTTGAGAAGTTTTTTGTGAAACATTTGGTATTAAAAATGACACTTGATCCTATACAGCATCATGCACTTGACTTCAAAATTCATATTCAAAGTGTGCCAGACAATTCTTGCAAAATTTCAAATATTTATGTTGTTTTAAACCATTATCTTTTTCATGTATTGGATGCCGAAAATGAGAAAAATACTTTGGTATGAAACCAACTGGTGAATAATTTCCAGCAAAAAAACCACTTCCAAGACATGATTTAGAAGTAGAACATATGTACTTATGAAGCATAGAAAGATATCCTTGATGCATTGTCAATGCTTGGCTAGGGTTATTTTTGGAGAAAATAACTCCTTATTCCTAGAATAGTGATCTTCAATACAAGTAAATGCCAGAGAAGAGAGATCATCGTGTGACGCAACAAAACTGAAATTGGACCCCTAAGGAGAGCTGGTGTGTCTACAATCGCTCTGTCAGCATTTTCCCTTGGTTTAACCCGTTCTTTTCCTCCAGCCCGAGTCTTAATTGACTTCTTCTTTCTTCGGGTTTATTTATCAAATTCGTAGAATTTGATAAATAAATACTATCCACAATGGTTGGACTTTAATTTATATTCCCGACTTTATATTATCTCCAATCCTTGTAACCAATGTTTAACTTTCAACACTTTGTATTTATACTCCACGTTTCTTTTTAAATAAATAACTTGTAATGAACTTTCGGCTCTATATTTCACCACCTAGCCTTACAACAATCACGCTCCAGACTTATGCTAATTATTCGCCAATCGTTTAATTAAACAATTTCATTATACTGCGGCCCCACCTATATATATCAATAACCAATCAAACACTCGTATCGTACTTGGCTATCCTCCGCACACCTTAGTTAACCTCCGGGCAAGTTCAACGTGCGACCACCGTCCGATGGCCCTTCTCCAAATCAACGACTCTTGGCAATTTCGCTCGGCTTCCAACGTCGGGCTTTAACTTGCGATGGCGCGGGTTAAACGGTGGTTTTCCGGGGGTCATTTCGCCACGTGTCACATTCCCTATGGAATCGCTCGCGAATAGGAAATACTGCCTACTCAGCAAAAGCGGTGCGATATGGGCAACCCGCTTTTGTGATTCCGCTCGTGGTTTTGGTAGAGGGCTTGACCACGGGTGCAAGTCTGGTTCTGCTATCCTTTTGTTTGTTAACTCATGTCCAATCCTTGGGTCAGGTTCTGAAAGCACAACAATTTTGTCTCTTTATTGGCTGATTTTTATATTTGAACAGTTTTCACGAATTCCTGCTCTCTACAATGCACTGGCTTGATACTTTATATAAAAATGATTGTCTAGTTAATATTATATGTAAATTTTCATATACAGATGTAGACTACATTAATATAAATAAGGTATTTATCAAATAAAACCAACACAATTTATAATATAGACTGTTCAAATTAATTTAGTCTGAGTCAGTCAATTTCACCATGGAAAACGCATATCCAACCCTTGTCAAATAGTCTGCCATTTGCCATTTTGGAGACACGGAATTTATCAAATCTACCTAATATTTCCATTTGGTCCGATTTACCGCAATAGCGGCCCAAACAAAGATCCGCTCCAATCAATTTCTGCCACGTGTCCTCAATAAAAACTTGCCCTGCTCCCGGCTGCGGTGCATTCGATGGCGTTTAAGGCGATGGGACATGGATATGGCGATTTCATATCAATCGCATTAACATTTAACGTTGTTCAATTAAGTTTTCACATCAAATCCGCATTAATTAATTTTTAACACTGTTCAAGATCGGACCTCCACTCCTCTTAGCGATTCCGCACGCTCCAATTTGATCCGGCCTTCGGCTCTCATTATTAATGATCAGAGATTAATTATGACGGGCGTCCTATGATTGCATTGCAGACGGGTCGACAAAATGGCGTTTAGCCATGGTTTTTCAGACAAGCCGGTTGCTGGATTACACTGCCTGCTAACTGTGACGATAAGGAGAAGTGGCCAGCTGAACTGTTGCCTAGACCCTGCTGCATATTTGCATTTCTCTCGGTTCTATCTCTGTCTGTCTTCCTCTGTTAATTGGAATTATGCTTCTTCATCTCCTCTTGTGCCCACTGCGCCTGAGATTGTACCCATGCCTCGCGTGCGTCATAGGATGCGTTGCCGCAGGGGGAGCACTAGAGGTCAACCCCGGCGCGCTCCCTCCAGCCCCTCAACAGAGTCGACTTCCGGCCAGTCCAGTGATTATTACTTAGGTCGATATCCAAATACTAGGAGTGGGTGGGGTCGGCTTGTAGCATCTGGCCACCGTATGGATTCCCCTGCTCCTGGCTTCCCCACCGCTAGTTCACCTTCTCCCACGATGCGCACTGCGCAATTTTCCTTTGATTGCACTCTCAACCGCCCGCGAATCACAGCTGTAGTCACTGTGGTCTTCCGCGAGGAGGCCCAAATGGAGGAAGAATGCACCCGTCCGGCGGGTCTGAGCTCGGAAAAAGCCGGCCAGCATTCGGGCCTTCAGGAGGGGAGTCGTGGCATGCATGTGGAGGTAGCACCTAGTGATCTTGGACCTTCCGAAGGATGGTGCCGAATCGTGGAGGAACCACCGGAGGAGTAGTTTGGTTAATTTGTTTTTCTTGCTTAGCAGGCCCACTTAATTGGGCTGCTTTTAGATTATTTTACTATGCTGGACCTTTGTAATATTTTTGAATTCTGTAAATTAAACGTTCAAGACTGGTTTCCCCGTATGAGGGCAGTCTTCTTAATTTTTTGATTTTTTGATGACAAATTTGCCATGAGTATGGCCAAGCAATGTTTTTGACTTCGGTGTAATTTTATTCGCAATGTTAATAGATTAACTTTACTTTGAATTCTCACATGATTAGCGTTTTTCTTGATCTGTTCAAGGATTTTGGGTACTTTAATTTGTATTTGGAACAATGGACGTCGGTACCCTATCTGTTGCTTTACTGTTCTACATACTACTATTTCACTTTCTTATAGATGCCTCGGGCATATTTGAATGCTTTCTCAGATTGTCGATAATCTCCATGTGGACCGTTACTGGATTTTATATCATGTCCCTGTATGTGACATGGGGTATTTTTCTATCATTGTCTGGGGTGGGACTTCCACTTTTCTGGATGGATATTTGGGTTCCAATCTTCAGATGTGAAAATGTAATGACTTCATGGACTGTTTTATTTCATATAATATATTCAAAACAACATTTTTTCTCTTGTGAAAAAAAAATGATTAATGTTTATCACTCTGCCTTCAAAACTAGCGATGTTGGTCTATGTTGTCGGTTTATTGATATGGTATGATGGTATTTTTATATTTTGGACATATCACACTCCTCACATGATTAGCGTTTTTCTCTGTTCAAGGATTTTGGGTACTTTGCGTCGGAATTGGAACAATGGACGTTGGTACTCTATCTATTGCTTTACTATTCTACATACTGCTATTTCACTTTCTTATAAATGCCTTTGGCATATTTGGATGCTTTCTCAGATTTGTCGATAATCTCCATGTGGACCGTTACTGGGTTTTATATCATGTCCCTGTATGTGACATGGGGTATTTTTCTATCATTGCCTGGGGTGGGACTTCCACTTTTCTGGATGGATATTTGGGTTCCAATCTTCAGATGTGAAAATGTAATGACTTCATGGACTGTTTTACTTCATATAATATATTCAAAATAACGTTTTTTCTCTTGTGAAAAAAAATGATTAATGTTTATCACTCTGCCTTCAAAACTAGCGATGCTGGTCTATGTTGCTGGTTTATTGATATGGTATGATGGTCTTTTTATATTTTGGACATATCACACTCCTCACATGATTAGCGTTTTTCTCTGTTGCAGGGTTTTGGGTACTTTAATTTGTATTTGGAACAATGGACGTCGGTACTCTATCTGTTGCTTTACTATTCTACATACTGCCATTTCACTTTCTTATAGATGCCTCGGGCATATTTGGATGCTTTCTCAAATTTGTAGATAATCTCCATGTGGACCGTTACTGGGTTATATATCATGTCCCTGTAGGTGACATGGGGTATTTTTCTATCATTGTCTGGGGTGGGACTTCCACTTTTCTAGATGGATATTTGGGTTCCAATCTTCAGATGTGAAAATGTAATGACTTCATGGACCGTTTTACTTCATATAATATATTCAAAACAACGTTTTTTCTCTTGTGAAAAAAAAATGATTAATTTTTATCACTCTGCCTTCAAAACTAGCGATGCTGGTCTATGTTGCTGGTTTATTGATATGGTCTCATGGTATTTTTATATTTGGGACATATCACACTCCTCACATGATTAGCGTTTTTCTCTGTTCAAGGATTTTGGGTACTTTAATTTGTATTTGGAACAATGGACGTCGGTACTCTATCTGTTGTTTTACTATTCTACATATCGCTATTTCACTTTCTTATAGATGCCTCGGGCATATTTGGATGCTTTCTCAGATTTGTTGATAATATCCATGTGGACCGTTACTGGGTTTTATGTCAAGTCCCTGTATGTGACATGGGGTATTTTTCTATCACTGTCTGGGGTGGGACTTCCACTTTTCTGGATGGATATTTGGGTTCCAATCTTCAGATGTGAAAATTTAATAACTTCATGGACTGTTTTACTTCATATAATATATTCAAAACAACGTTTTTTTCTCTTGTGAAAAAAAAATGATTAATGTTTATCACTCTGCCTTCAAAACTAACGATGCTGGTCTATGTTGCTGGTTTATTGATATGGTCTGATGGTCTTTTTATACTTTGGACATATCACACTCCTCACATGATTAGCGTTTTTCTCTGTTCAAGGATTTTGGGTACTTTAATTTGTATTTGGAACAATGGACGTCGGTACTCTATCTGTTGCTTTACTATTCTACATACTGCTATTTCACTTTCTTATAGATGTCTCGGGCATATTTGGATGCTTTCTCACATTGTCGATAATCTCCATGTGGACCGTTACTGGGTTTTATATCATGTCCCTGTATGTGACATGGGGTATTTTTCTATCATTGTCTGGGGTGGGACTTCCACCTTTCTGGATGGATATTTGGGTTCCAATCTTCAGATGTGAAAATGTAATGACTTCATGGAGTGTTTTACTTCATATAATATATTCAAAACAACGTTGTTCCTCTTCTAAATTTTCATTTTTTTTTTTTAAATTGAACATGTCGTCGTTATACCGACGCCTTGTAAGCATCGTAATTGCGACAGATTAGAAACGTCGAAAGAGAGACAGTATAAAAACGTCGGACGAGCGACGTTCAAAACGTCGGACCACATTTCGTCGGAATTGCGACAGTTTACAAACGTCGGAAGAGCGACGTCCAAAACGTCGGACCACATTTCGTCGGAATTGTGACAGTTTACAACCGTCGGAAGAGCGACGTCCAAAACGTCGAACCACATTGCGTCGGAATTGCGACAGTTTACAAACGTCGGAAGAGCGATGTTCAAAACGTCGGACCACATTTCGTCGTAATTGTGACAGTTTACAGACGTCGGAAGAGCAACGTTCAAAACATCGGACCACATTTCGTTGGAAGTGCGACAGTTTACAAAGGTCGGAAGTGCAACGGATTGGGAAACGTCGAAAGAGTGACGCTTGTTTGGAAGTGACGGAAAAAGTTTCGATAGTGCGACACTTTTTAATTGCGTCGGAACTGTGACGGTATGGTAAACCACGTTTTGCCCGCCCTCGAACTGTCGCTCTTGCGACGACTATGTGTCGGAATAGCGACGAATTAGCCGTCGGAATTTCCGCCAAATTTTCTAGTGGTAGTAAATCAGTTAAAAATATATGGTGAAGATATTAAATATCGAACAGTGATTGAGAAGGTTCTTAGATCTTCGTCTACCAAGTTTGATGTTGTGATAGTAGCCACAGAAGAAGCGAAGGATTTGGGAAAACTGACAGTTGATGAGTTGATAGGATCACTTCTATCACATGAGGCAAGGATAGACAGAAATAAGGATTCAAATTTAGAAACTGATTTCAAAAGTCAAGTTTCTATTTCAAGAGGTCGAGGCAGAGGTCGATCAAAAGGCATAGGACGAGGTGAAAGCTATGGTGGTTAGAGGGATGGCCGAGAAGAGCTTGAATATCAAAGTGGAAGTAGCAGCAGTAGAAGCTTCAAAAATAATCAAAAGTTTGACAAATCAAAGGTTAAATGATATTATTGCAATAAATTTGGTCATTATGCTCTTGATTGGAGGAATATGTAATATTCCAAATTTTTAGCCTCCAAACTAAATGGAATATTAGAGTTGTTTCATCACTAGGTAGGTGAGTAAATGGGTAAGGAGGCCCATTAATCCCTTTAGAAGGATCAATAACACTCCTAATGTGAAAGGAGTAAGAATAAGCAGCTTATTTGGGCACCCTTGGGTGTGAACAGAGATGGGGACATGTTGATTCAGTCAACTTTGACCAAGTCAACAAAGTTGTCTAGATACATTGAACCACCTTTATGGATAGCGCAGTTTTGGTGGAGGACAACTTGCATGAGCTTGATGGCACATGTGGATGGGACCCAATGAGGAGAGGTTCACTTGCTATATATGGAGAGGATGGAGGCATTTGTTATTCATGCTTTGGTATTTTGATCTTTTGATCTGGTCTATTTAGACTTGGCTTCCTCTTGCTGTTTAGCATGGTAGCACTGGGTGTTCCCGAGCGGGAATCCCACCTCTTTCCTTGAGAGGCCTCTTGGGAGAGTTTCTCTGGTATCACTCCACATCCAGGCTTAAGGCCAAGCATCATTCTTCAGCCCCAGCGTTATTTCTATAGCAGGATATTATTAAGTTGCAGGGTGTTGTAGTGGAGGATTCTTACACCACTTCCGGGTCTGTTTCTCAGTAAAGGGTACCTTCCTTCTCTTGAGAAATCAGCTAGGGAGATTTTTGAGCATATTTCATATCTTGGCAGCAGGACAGAGTTGTTCTTATCTCCTACAGTGCATTCCCTTGCAGGAACTGCGTCATTTTGCACAGAGTTGTTGCAACAGGGTTAAGACCCTTGTTTTTGAGCTAGTTTCCTAGGGAAAGGGCCAACCCTTCTCCTGGAAAGCTAGAGGAAGGGATCCTCATCCCTCTTTTGTATTATTCAACTATATTTCTATAATGTTGCAGTAAGACTACATTTTCTGAGTTGAATATTCATATCTTCTCTTTCTTGTACATGTGTTTCATGAAACCCTTGCTGGGTTAGCTTTATAATGCAATAAGGAGGCCAGATCTTTGTTTTCTTGGCATATTGTTCCATAAAGTCCCAGATCCATGTTATTTTATCATTATACTATAGAAACCATCATAAAATAACTCTGTACATGCTTCAGTCTTTTTCTGCATAACTCAAGTCATGGGATTTGGCTATTTTTGAGCTGATAGGAAGCCAGGAGGTCTGTTTAACATATCAAAAGGGATTTATTTCTGATCCCATTTTGTATGTGAGGGAATAACATCATATGCTAAGGGAACCAAGCGTTATTTCACCCATTGAAAACGTATATCTTCAGAAATAACGTTTTCAGGGTCTAATTTCTGCATTTTCCCCACTTGGGAATGTGTAGACATTCTTCTTTTGTTGTTATTTCACTCGTTTGATGGCTATGTGTTTCTGAACACATCATGTGAGTCTATTTTATGGATCTCCACATTTGGAATATCTTAAGATATTCCCAATAGTGTAGAAAATCCCTATTTTGGGATATTACAGAAGAATATAGCTGATCAAGGAAATCAAAGAGCTAATGTTAGTACAGAGAATACTAAATCCATGTTCCTAGCATGAAACACCATGCATGAACTGCCTGATGAGGTATGGCTATTAGACAGTGGTTGCAGTAACCACATGACAAGAAACAAGAATTTGGTTGCAAATTTGGATCAATCGGTCAAGACAAAGGTAAAGTTGGGGATTGACAAGACTTTGGATGTATATGGAAAAGGAGTGGTCAAAATTATGACCAAGCAGGGGGAGCCAAAGACATTATCAGAGGTATATTATGTCCCTGGTCTCAAACACAATTTGATAAGTGTTGGTCAATTGACATAGAAAATATACAGAGTTATCTTTCATGGGAAAGAGTGTGTTATTTATGAAAAAACCCCAAGAAAGCATCTGATAGCAAAGGTGCAGATGATGAGGAATTGAATCTTTCCTCTAATTATGAACTACAACGACCAAGTTATTTATTTTATAGTTGGATGTTCTAATGATTCCTGGTTATGTCACTTTCAGTTTGGAAACTTGCATTTTTCCTGTTTAAGATTGTTGCAGCTGAAACAAATGGTCAGAGGATTACCTCCCATCAAAGAACCTGTTAGCACTTTTGATTGTTACATCTTGGCAAAGAAACACCGTGAAATTTTTCCGAAGGGAGTTTCATACAGAGCAAAGAAACCACTTGAGTTGGTGCATATAGACTTGTGTGGACCTATGAGGACACAGTCGATTGGTGGAAGTTGTTACTTCCTCACTTTTATTGATGACTATTGAAAAAATACTTGGGTTTACTTCTTGAAGAAGAAGTCTGAAACCTTTGTAAAGTTCAAAGAGTTCAAAGTCTTAGTAGAGAATCAAAGTGATCGACAGATCAAGGTATTGAGATCAAATCGTGGTGGAGAATATGATTCGAAAGCATTCCATGAGTACTGAAAACAACATGGAATCAGAAGACAGTTTACAACTAGATACACACCGCAGTAGAATGGTGTAGCAGAGAGAAAAACCATAACAATCATGAACATGACAAGGAGCATGTTGAAAGCAAGAAACTTGTCTAATGAGTATTGGGTAGAAGCAATTTCATGTGTTGTTTATGTGATAAACAAATCTCCTACAAATAGTGTGATGAATAGAGTACCAGAAGAAGCATGGTCAGGTATGTCATGCAGTGTATCTCATTTCAGAGTTTTTGAATGTGTAGCCTATGCACATGTACCTAAGAAGATAAGAGGAAAATTAGATGATCAAAGTGAAAAACGCATATTTACTGGTTATAGTGAGAAGTCAAGAGCTTACAAATTTTATAACCCTATCACCAAGAATACAATCATTACCGGATATGTTGTCTTCGAAGAACAGAGTCATGGAATGGGAATGTAGACACACCAACCGATGCATAAGCACCATTGATGGAAGAGGATGATGTAGCAGAAAATTAGCAGCAAGAATCAATAGAGAAGACACCAAATAGAGTCACACTAGCAAGGAATCCAATATTTTTGGAGCAGCATGGATTTTCAAGCATATCAACAGACCATAATTCTCCAAGAAACCAATCAAGTAATGGTAAGAAAAAGATGAGAAGTTTAGAAGATATTTATGATGATTTGGTTGTTAGTTAAAATTTTGCATTGTTGGCATTCCAACCTTCTTCATTTGAAGAAGTAATCAGAGATGAAAATTGGGTGCA
Organism: Pinus albicaulis; assembly: GCA_034641835.2. Classification (NCBI taxonomy): domain Eukaryota; kingdom Viridiplantae; phylum Streptophyta; class Pinopsida; order Pinales; family Pinaceae; genus Pinus; species Pinus albicaulis. The sequence goes on from CM076578.1 coordinate 468,366,441, forward strand.
AGCCATGGATGAAGAGATGGATTCTAATGAAAAGAATGATACATGGGATTTGGTTAATTTACCAAACGATAAAAACATTATTGGTGTGAAGTGGGTGTACAAGACAAAGGTGAATGAGAAAGATGAGATTGACAGATTTAAAGAAAGACTTGTAGCAAAAGGATTCTCACAGCAATCGGGAATAGACTTTGGGGAAACATTTTCTCCAGTAGCCAGATTGGCTACTGTAAGAGAAGTTCTAGTGACAGCAGCTCATAACAAGTGGAAAGTATATCATATGGATGTCAAATCATCCTTCTTGAATGGAATTCTAAAAGAAGAAATGTATGTGCAGCAGCCTCTAGGTTATGAAGTTGAACGAAAATAAGATAAAGTGTATAGGTTGAAGAAAGCGCTCTATGGACTTAAGAAAGCACCTAGAGCATGGTATAGCAGAATTGACAGCTACATGATCAAGAATGGATTTTGCAGAAGCAGCATCGAGCCTACCTTATACACAAAGGTAAATGAGAATGGACAGATTCTGATTGTTTTCTTATATGTTGATGATATGATTTTTAGAGGTGATCTTGAGTTAGATGAATTTAAAACAACCATGATGAAAGAATTTGAGATGACAGATCTTGGTCTCATGAAATATTTTTTTTGGCATTGAAGTTGAGAAATATGAAAAATGAATTTTTATTTTCCAAAATAAATATGCTAGAGATTTGTTGAAAAGATTCAGGATGGATAATTGCAAATATGTACCTACACCAGTTGCAACAAGTACAAAGTTAAGTGACGATAATGAAGGATCAGATGTCAATCCAACTCTATTCAAAATATTGGTTGGCAGCCTCATGTATCTCACAGCTATAAGACCATATATTATGCAAGGAGTGAGTTTGATTTTTAGATTTATGGAGACTCCAAAAGACACACATTGGAGTTTTGGAAAAAGAATTCTAAGATACATAGCAGGAACTAGAGATTATGGCATAATGTATGAAAGTACAAAAAAGAAATATTTGGATATACAGATAGTGATTTTGTAGGAAGTTTGGATGATCAGAAGAGCACATCCGGTTATGTGTTCCATCTTGGTTCAGGTGTGATAGCATTGGCATCTAAGAAGCATCTCATTGTGATACTATCATCAACAGAAGTAGAATGTGTAGCAGCAACTTCAGCAACATGTCAAGAAGTATGGTTAAGAAGAGTATTGGATGGAATCAAGAAGAAACAACAAGGATCAACAACGATATATTGTGAAAAAACTTTAGCGATTTCATTATCCAAGAATAGTATGTTTCATCAAAAGAGCAAGCATATTGATAAAATATATCACTTTATTAGAGAACTTGCGAGCAATGGAGAAGTTCACTTGAAGCCTTGTAAATATAGTGATCAATTGGCTGATATATTTACAAAGCCATTAGCAATAGATGTGTTTGAGTTTCACAAAAGAAACTTGGATGTTGTAAGCCTAGCTGAGACATAGACCAACAGGCATGTTTGAGTTGTCATGAGTTATGTTTTAGTTTAGTGGTCGTAATTAAGGGGGAGCGTTAAAATAGTTAATTATCCCCTGCATGCATTGTTAGACAATTATTTAAGTGAGTGTTGAGTTGTGTGATAGATAAATTTGGTGAGTGACTTAGAGAGTGAGTTAAGTGAGAGTTGAGAAAGTTCAGTTATGTGATAGATGAGTGTGTGCATGTCAAGTAAGTTAGGTTAAATACCCTTCACCGGGTTCATTGTATTCATTGTGACTAAGTGAGATTGAATTTCATTGATTAATATAAGAGCCACAGCTCGTGTGTTTCATGTGTGAAATACTTGTGTTATTGTATGTTTATATCATCTGCCTTTCCAACATTCATGTTCCCCTTTCCAGATCAAAGATACATCCAAGAAATAAAATGTTTTACCATTAATTTTCAAAGCACGATAATGGTGCAATAGTACAGGGGAGTTCTTTAATACACCGAAAATCATTTCTGAGTCCAACTAAATTTAAAATTGCATTTTCTATTGAGTTTCTATAATTTGGGCATCCAAATGTTTTCGGCTTTGACGAAGGCATCAAGGAATTTTTACATCGTGGAGGTGTTTTTGAAATTATAAAAAGGTATAGTGGCTGACTGCCATCCCAAATTAAAGTCTAAACATGGCACTTGGGAATCATAATTCCTTTTTAAAATAATTAAAATAGTTTCATGATATAAAAAATAAATAAATGTGTGAGTCATTTAAAAAATATGGCATCATTATTAACGATATGGCTTAAATCTTTCACGTAGAGCACAATTCTATATTAGCCATTATTTTCACAAAAAGGGAGACATAAGTGATTTATGTGTTATTTTTAATTATGTGTGATTTTTGAGAGGTATAAGGTGTGGTCGTTTTTGGTTGGGAAGTGATTTCATAAAATTGTATTTTAATGGAAGTTTAAAAGAGGTAGTAAAGTGAAGCTTTTGTAATGGAGTGATAAGGTATAATTTGTAATATTTTGGAGTAATAAGGGATACGTAATATTTAGAGTGATAAGTGATTTTTATTTTGGAATGATAAGATGTTTTGGAGAGATAATGAGTTGAATATGAAATAAAGTCGAGAATGAAGATAGATGCACCATTATAAAGTTTTGTAAACATATTCTGAGGTGAAGGTGCAAGTACAAGCTCAATTTCTAAATAAAGTTAGGCTTATGTTGTAACAAAAATGGTGCACTTTTGGTTGAACCCGACACCCAAGCTTTGATTAAACCATTAAGTTAGAATTGATAGGAGGTTGAGTTATTTCAAGAGAAATCATTTGAACTTGATACTAAATCACTAACTTGGGGGAATTTTCGGTAGTAGTCGACACCTTAAACTTGTTAAAATAAAATCAAGTTAGCGTGAAATTGAAAGAAGCGAAATTCAAATCTAAAATAAAGTGAGTGTGAAAATCAAGAAAGCGTTAAAATAAAGTGACCGTAAGTTTTAGTGAGCGAGTTAAAATGGAGAAAAGTATTCAATTGTTAAAGTTTCTGAACAATCTAATACTATCCACTGTTGAAGACACAATGAAAATCATAAAATCCACTTTTCTTGATATTAACAAGAATCTACATTATGCACATGATACCATTCAGTTTCTCCAACTTGAATCATAGCTACAATGTCATGAGTTGTAGTAGAAGAGTCATAAATCATTCAACAACACAACTTAAAATGATGAAGATGATTCTGAACCACTCAATGATACAAATTCAAGTGTAGAAGTTGTACATGAACAAGTTTAACCTTATTTTTCCAAGCCAATCATCAAACCATGGGAAGAAATTCAATGTAACAAAAATTGACGTGGCTTAGGATATGAAAAAGATGACAAAAATTTTCATATTCCTGATTATTCAAAACCAATCAAGTTTATTAGTGGAGGATTTCTTGATCAAGCAACATTAGAAAGTAATGATAAATTTGAAGAAAAGACCAATTTCCAACATTGTTAAAGAACAGGTCGTATGGAAGGTCATTTTTTTCATCTCCATCCTTGTCACCATTTTTACAAGAAAAATCACTCGTAAGAGAGATGTTTCAAATGAAACCAAAGAGCCAGATTGAAGATTGATTATGCATGGATTGATCCTTGGGAGTGGTTTTAAACAGTCAAACAATTGTATATGTTTTATCGCAAAATTCAATCTCACATATTGCAGTTAAGAGTCAAATGAATATGGTACTGTCATGTGATTGAAATGGGGAGTACAATGGTGAAACTCTCATTCATCTTAAGGGGGGTTTGGGAGTTCAAAAATCAAGTGAATTGGTCTCTCCTTTCATTTTACAAAGGGGAGAATTGATGATGAAATTGAATTGACGATGATGGTTGTCAAACTGAAAGTTTCGACAACAACACAATTTTCCAATGGGAATAAAAAATTGTCAGTGGACAAGTGACTGGGATGTTGATTGAGAGTACATTTGTGGGAATTTTTGTTAACTTGGATGGTAATTGGACATAGAAAACAATAGATATATCCTTTTTCATTGTATCTTGGAATTATATTGAGTTGTCAAGAATTTTCAAGGATGTGTCAGACTTGTAATTGATTCACTTCTCTTGGTTCTCTCTCTTCGTATTGGAGTTTTCGGCATCCAGTTTTGGCGGTTTTCAGGGAGTTTTTAATTGAGGCTCAACTCATAAGTTTTATCATAAATACTTGGAGATGGTTCCATGTTCTTACTTTGTACTTATGATTGAGGGGGTGAATATTAGCCTCATACTCACATAAATTACCAATAAGTCCAAGTATTCACAAATTAATAAAATTATGAAACTTGGAAAATATAATTCCTACTTGTCTCTAGGGTGCTCATAAATTATATAATGAATATGCTCCTAATACTTGGGATTTCATTGAGGTACATTTGGTTTAGAAATTCTCTCCAAATAGTTAGGCTCCTATATTGATGTGTGATTGAGATATTCACTCAACCAAGAGATTGTATGCCCAAGATAGAGTAACTATCTTGAGACATAGCTTGATGTATTTATATTTTATCATCATTCTTTATGAATATAAAATCAGACTTAAAGCCTTTTCCACCATGTTTATTTCTCTTGAATTACTTATTTGTTTTCATTTATTATCTTCATCTATGGGTTCTTCATCTTGAAGGAAGAAAAAATTCTTGGTTGTAGTAGCCTCAACCTTTCCTCTTTGTTCCATTCGACCCCCCTTGGGGAGTGTGGTTACTCTGCTAATACTTTCTTCATTTATATAGATGATGAGGCCTCTAACCATAGTAATAGCCTCATTCCCTTCTAGTTTTTATATATTTGAGGCAAACTCTTGAACAATTTCATCATCAAAGTCTCTCAACTTCTTGATAAAGCCTCTCCATTGACAATTTGCAAAAAGGTTTCTAATCTCAAGGTGTTAATGCATCCTAGAGGGATCTATAGGCTTTCTTATGTTAAATCCATCTCCCATGGCTTAATATAATTCTAACATAATTGAAAAATGGATTTGTATTTTGCTGCTACAATATCCTAGGGTTTCTCGTATAGTGGAGAATGATGTAGCAGAGAAAAAATGACAATTGTTTTTCAAGGTGGAGGAAAGGACAATTAAAACATGAAAAATATTTTTCTTACTTAAATTCAAGCTGTAAAATTGCAGAATACCTTTTTTTGATAATTGAGACATATTATTGAATATTTATGCCAAATGTTGGTGAGGAAAATTTTCACTTACATTTCCTATGAAAATTCACTACAAGGAAAATACCCTCTAGCAGATGTTTTTGAGGAACCCCTTATAAAAATACCCCAAACATCCGTTTCTAGAACACCTTAGTAGAGGAGGTTGGTGGGCGGAGGTTTTTGTGGATTTTTTTCGTTCGGTGCGCTTATCATCCTAAACCGCACCGGTGTGCTCCACAAGAGAAAGCACTGGTGCGCACAAAACATTAGCACACCGAACATCGTGCGCTCCGTACACACCCGCCCAGTGCGTCTTATTACTGTAGAGCATCAGTGCTTTATAGCTCTTCCACATCAGTGCATCATAAAACACCGCGCCAAAACAGAAACCGCCCGGTGCGGTATTAAGAAACTGTACCGGTGCGCCTATAAAACCCCGCGGACCGGAACAGGGTTAAACAAAAAAAGATTACGGCCAAAAGACCTCATTTTTCACTTTTCTCAGTGCTCCAGAGCTCTCAAGCACCAGCGCAATTTATCCTTGTCTGAGCCACCCTGACATCAGTGCTCCCATTGCACGCACTACTGTTGTGCATTGCCCACCAACCTCCAGCTTGCATTTTGTAAAACGGTGGGAAATTTTTCTTTTGCAAATTCTATAGCCAATATGCCTCCTCGACGGCCATATGTATGGGTATTTTAATTATTTTTCCATAATTAAGCTTTTTAGAGGATTAGAATTTCAAATAACCTTAAAATTAACTATTTAAAAGAAGAAGAAAAAATATTTTGTCACGCGGTGCGCTCGAGCCGTTCGGCTCGCACCGATAAGCGGTGATGCCTGTAAAATTTACAGGATGCACCAAAACCGGTGCTAACGGTATCTACACTGTTTCTGGGGCGGTACCAAATGGCGCACCGCGTTATTTTAAAATTTAAAAAAGAAGTGCGGCGCAGTCATTTAGCTAGCCGCACCGTTGACCATGTGGGATAGAAGCAACGCGATGCGTTGACTGAAATACCCACCCCAGTAAGGGTATGTTTTTCAGTACACTGCATTCGGAATTTCGACAGGGTCAACAGTGCGGCCTATTAAAATACCGCACCGTTGACTATGTAATGAACTAAGGAGGTTGGTGCACAGACCCAACTATACGCGTCGGGGCATAGATTTTAGTCAGCGGATCGCACTCCTTACACAGTACATAGTCAACGGTGCTATAAAAATTTTCAAGTGCACCACCTACGGTGTGTTGAGTATCATCTGGGGCACCGCTAGCAGTGCGCAACAAACAAAAGACGCACCAGAATGAGTGCATGACTGTTTTTTGTAGTGCACCGAATATTTTGTTTTTTTTTCCAAAAAAAATTATAAATGTAAATTCCTAAATACATGTCTCATTTAATAAAAAAAATTTATTTAATATGTTAATCATTTAGAGAGAAGAGGGGGAACAAAAACAACAACAGGCGGAGCAGTATGACATGGTTTGCCAGTGGGAGGCACGAGAGAGGGAGAGAGATGCGTACCCTCGCCCTATTACAGCAGCTACCCAGGGGCTCCTAAGGTAGGTAGGCCTCCTCAATTTCTATAAGGAGGCTACTTCCCTAAAGGGCCATGGTGTGTTTTTGAGATATCTTATCTGCAGGTGGAGTGCCCACCGACAGGCTTTACAGGTTGGTCCTAACTAGTGGTACACGCCCACTAAGGAGGACATTTATTTTATCACAAGGCTATCGAGGATAGGGGTGGATTTTTCCTCGTTCCTAGAGGTTCCAGTGGCTATGTATCAGGGAGTCGGTTAGTGTACTCCCAGAGATACATTGGAGTAGATGTACTATCTCCTTCAGATTTTCAAGTCGCCAGAGGTCAGTTACATTTTGGTGCATTTGGTAGTGAGGAGGTGAGGTGCCTCTCACTTCTGATTTCGACCATTTCACACAACACTAGTGATGGGCAACGCATTAGTTTCTCGCTTCTATATTATCTTGATTCTTTAGTACAGGAGCCACGACTTGTCAGGTGGTCTGCCATTTTTTTTGGTAGTTTTGTACAACCTTAGATCAATGTCATGCTCATGTACAAGGGAGGGTCAACTTCCCTTTTGATTTAGAGATTTTTTGTTTATTTTTTGAGAGGTTTCCAGAGACAAGGCCTACTTTTGTTCGATAGCCTCGTAGGCCGATGTTCGAGGCACGGATGCACATGTGGGGGCAGATGATGCCCAAGAGGGGCGAGACTGTGTTTCCAACGAGGATATCGCATGATGCACTAGAGTTGCTAGCCAGTGTTGACGAGTTGCATCCCTTCATTACGGTCCCCTGTCCTTATGCTGGATTGGATTGGCGAGGGTGTGCCAACATCCTCTTCACAGATGATGAGCCGCCAAATGATAGAGGTAATATTACTATTTTATTTAAATTTATTCTAACATGTTCTTTAACTTGTTTTTATTAAATTGTGTAATGAAATTTTCTATTTATTGTTGTGTACTTGTATATATTTTGTAGAAATTGGGTCTTTTGATGGCGAGGACATGCCGGCACCACCACATGATCCAGGTGTGGATCCTGATGACGATCAGGGCATGCCAGATGCGGAGGATCATCAGGAGGCCAGTGCAGAGAGACTTGCTCCTGTTGGTGCACCGGTACTGCCTTTCGCTAGGTGCGGTCGACTCGATACTAGATATAGGATGGAGTTGGGCGATCAACTCACTACATTGATTGTTGAGGCGGGCATCAGGCCCGCTAATATGAGAGACATACAGGCCGATGGTAGGCTGTTACATATGTGGAGAGGCATGTCACGTGACATGTACAGCCTGATGCGGCATGTCGTAGGAGCTACGACCTTAATTACGTGGCTGAGGAGGACCGTTGCACGTTATAGGCGTGGTCGAGATGCAACACGTGATCGACAGTCCACGAGCAACGACTCATCATCTCATGATCGTTCACCTCGCGCCGCACCAGATGAGCAACCTCCACTAGCATCTAGCAGCAGTCAATGAGACACTTAAGGATTCCCTGGTTCCATTTTTTATTGAAAATGATGCTCTCTCTGGATGAAACCAGTAAAAATTATGCTTGTATTATAAATGGAAATCCAGTGACCATTTCTATGGGAAGAAAATCAAAGATACCTGAAAATTGGTTTCGCATTTGAAAAGCTAATGTAATATCCCATTTTGCAATGTCTTGCCTCTACTCAACCCTATACTCATTTTCTACAGGAAACCATTGCCTCCACATGTAATAACTCCATCGTCTAGTCGAAAATCGGTCTTCTTATGCTAACAAATGCAGAATGAAGGACTCGTTGTCATTGATCCAAGAACATTCGAGGTTAGTTTCTCGTAAAACAGAGATTGTATAAATTTTGTTAAGATCAAGATAGAAATCACAAAGGAGAAACGAGGAAATTGGATGACAAGATGGAGGAGGAACTTACAAACGAGCAAGCAGATCATGGGTCAGCAAGCAGATCATGGGGCACCTTTTCTTGTTGCGGGTTATGGAAAGGTTCAAGTTTCTTTTTCTGAAAGAAGAAGAGGTGTAGTTTTGAAACTAAATGGCCCAAATATTTTCACAACAAAATGTACATTTCCAACATGTCTAATTTTGGTGTACACATGTAAAATTAATTCGGGCGCCTTAACCACAAATCGGTGCTAATGTACAGATAACCGCATCGTTGTGTTTTAGTTACTGCGCATCGGTGAATTTTACTTACTACGCATCGGCGCTGGGTTAACAATTGACACATTAGTGTGGTGCTATTAAGTGACGCACGAGTGACGAATAACCGCAAATAAAAAAAGTGCAACTCTATTTTCTTTAAGTGAAAAAAAAGCGGCAAATTGAAAACTGGGCGGCAAAATATTTTCGAAAATCTAATTTCATAAAACAATTCTTTAAATACTAAACACTTTTCATTATTTCACTATTTTTTGCTAAAATTTTCAGCCAAATATTTTCAGGAGATATACCTAGAGCAAGAGAGCACGAGAGCACTGTGGAGCAGCAAAATACGTTCGAATAGAAGTATTCAGACAATCAAAATCCAAACCTCTGGTGATTCAAACCCTGTAGCATAGAATTTCAAACTATATCGTGATTAAATTTGATTATTTTTTTTACTTTTTGGGCAATTTTTTTACGAAGTAAGAAAAAAAATCAATTTTTTTTTCATTTTCAAAAAAAAAAAAAAAAAATCCCATATTTACTCTAAACCCTTCATTTTTTTTGTTTATGCCCTTTCTTCTCCCTTTTTCTGTGATTTCTTAGATTTACATATAACCCACGGGACGAATTTCATAGTCAGATCCTAATCCATGTCAGCCCTTGCGTGAATTTTTGAAAAAAATGGATTTTTTTTATCAGTGCACCCTGCGTAACCTAGTGCCTTGTGCAAGTACTGTGTAATAAAAACATTTTTTTTTAATCAGTGCGCCATATCTAAAATAGGTCACCGGTGCACTATGTTACGAGGAGAGCACTGTACGGTCTATTATACTGTTTGTGCAGTGTGTTTATAATACCCCCACGCACCGACGTCAGTGCGTACATCATGAAAGGAGCAATGGTTTCTTGAGATTTATTTTTTACCTGAAAAGTTGACAATTTATTTATAAATATATTAATGAATGATATGGTATAGGTTTCAGATTTATAAAGAAATGACTGACAAGAGATCAAGTAACAAAAATACTGATAACACATCAAGAAAAGAAAAAAAGGCAAGTTCTTTGTAAATTATTTACAAAAAATATTATTTTTGAACTATATGTAAGTTTAACTAATATGCATTGTTTACTGCGTATCATGCAGAGCCACAAAATGATGAAGCTCGATAAGGTTATTTATGATCTAGGACCAGAAGAGCGTAAAATCTTGATGGAAAAATTGCAAAAGGATGAATCAGGTGAATGAAAAAATACTATCGATCCAATATGAGTTTCTTTTTTTAATTTTCATTAATAATATACTTAAAATTGTTAGATAACATGTGTCAAACAGTCTATTAATTCACATATGTTTAATGTTCTACAGGGACCAACAACTCAGAAAATGAATGTTGTTCTAAGAAAGAAAAAAAATATAACATGCAAATGAAAATGAATTGCTCCTTAGCTCATCTGGAGTGGTGCTGAAGGTTAACGAAAGGGGGAAAAACTTTTACAAAAGTTTGAGGAATCTAGTGGAACGAATGTATAGACGTTATTTCCACTTACAATACAAAAACCAATCCAATGATTCCAAGAACCAAATTTTATCTAAACTACAGTAAGAGTTTCCAGAGAATTGGTCAATGTGACATGTCAGACTTTTAATAGCAAAAAAGTATAACAATAAAAAAGAAGGAATGAAAAAGTAATATTCCTTTAAATGTTTGTCTAGAATTATTTATAAATATCACTTTTGTTATATTTACTTTTCATATATCAATATAAAAATTAAATAGTTTATTGTCATGCTACATTTTCAGGAAGATTATGAAAACTCAAAAGATGAATGAGCTGATATTAGAAACATGCCAGTAGGAATGTCCAAAAAGGTGTACAAGGAGATGGTCAAAGAAATGGACAAAATTGCATCGCAGGAGGAGCCATCTCAACAACAACGTGCTTCAAATGTAATATGTAATCATTGAATTTTTCGATTTTTAGGTACAATAAATAAACAATTTAGCATTAAATATTAATTTTCAAGTATTTTCTTGCAAAAAAGTAAAGAAAATGGAACCCATTCAACACATAAAACAAGACGACAAGGAAGAAAAGGGTTGATATCTAATTTTGTGAGTAATTGTTACTTCCTTATAACAACTTAACTAGATTTCATTTTTGTATTTTTTAAGTTGTTTTACAAAAATCATCATTGGATGTCTTCAAATAGGTGCTAACATCCAAAGAAGAACCATAAGACAAATTGATTTAAATTGGGTTAAATATGGGTTGTGAGTATATGTTGGCATATCATAAATTAATTGTGGAATTTGTAAGCATCTATCAATCTTGTTTTACTTAGCTCTGTCTATAATTAATAGAACAAAAAAATATTTTATATTAAATATATGATTTGTTATGGGGTATAAAAATTGCAGGAAACAAAGTATGGAACTGCGCCAACAAATGAAATTTTGAAAGATGGCACGGTACATGGTTTTGAAAGAATGTGTATAGTTTATGAGTCAATTGTTGCTATGGTACGTAATTTAATTTCTTTTCAATTTAGATTGATGTATATTATTTAATATTGCAATTTTCATTATTCTCACCAATATTTGTACACTCATTTCAGTTTATTTTTATTTTTGTAGATGGAAGGTGAAGAAGAAGAAAACAATAAACACTGTGAACAAAACATTCCTGAAAATAACCCAAGTCGTGAAAGTAGCTCTAGCAGTGACAGTAGTTCAAGCGAAGAATGATGATCATTATGTTTGGATATCAAAGCAAGGCATTGTATTTTTTGAATTATTTGTCTGTGAAATTAGACATTTTGTTTAATGTAATGGACATAGTGTCCCAATTGAAAGACAAAGGGATACCAATAATTGCCCCATTTTGTATGAAAAGGATTGTCTTATATATATATAATAATAATAAAATATGTTTTAATTTATTCTATTTCGTTCTCCATTATTGTTCTCAAATGCACTAATAAAAATTTAATTCATATGAATATTGTTATAAGATATATATGTATCGACTTTTGATGAATAATGAATTCTAAAAATCACAATAATTATGATATGATATAACAAATTAATCCAAACATCACATTCAAATGCATTAATAAAATTTTAATCAATATGAATATTGTTATAAGATGTGTCGACTTTTGATGAATAATGAATTTAGAAAAATCACAATAATTTCACTATCACGGGTCAATGTTTCTAAAAAATACAAAATGAACACCGATGCATTTCAATGATGTAGCGCATCGGTGTGTTTCTACAACCTATGGGCACCGCACAAATACCAAAACCAATTAAAATTCTCGGTACGTTTTGTGCGATACTGTGCACCGGTGCATTTCTACGACCTATGGGCACCGCATAAATACCAAAACCAATTAAAAATATCGGTACATTTTGTGCGATACTGTGCACCGGTGCGTTTATGTGATACTACGCACCGGTGCATTTGTACGACGTATGGGCACCACACAAATACCAATACCAAACATAAATATCGGTGTGTTTATCTGATATGGCACACCGGTGCGTTTCTATAAGTCTATGTACTGGTGTGTTGAAACGACCTATGGGCACCGCACAAACCCAAGACCAATTGGTATGGCCCCATACGTTGTATCACCAACACTGCGCCCGATGCGGTTTTATACCTTGACGGCTCGGTGTAGGAAACTTTGACTGCCTCGGGACCACCGTTTAGATGACACTCACCGGTGTGTTGAAACCTTAGTAGCGCACTGATGAAAAAAACATCCGTAATAACCTCTGGTCTCCCAAATTTTTTAGTTGTGTTGAATTTCCGTTAAAAGCTCCGCCAAAACCTCCGTAACCATAAACAGATGTTGTAGCAAATGTTTTTTTGACAATTTTGGCCAATTTTATAACACTAAAAACCTCCTTTATAACCTCCGTTAGAGGGTCTTTTCCTTGTAGTGATTTTCCTTTATTTTTTTAGGCTTCATAGTTTTTCTGGGAAGAATTGGGCTTCTTCTAGCAGTCTATCAACTCACTATAGCCATCATCTGCAAAATCCTATAGCTTCCTATAGTGGTCTATTTTGGAAATGTTTTAACGAGGTTGACCTCATGTAGCATTGGTGGAGCCTCCTTGGTGTTTAAAATAGACTTGCATGCAAAAATAGACTCAGAGTGGCTTGACTTAAGTGTTCATTTGTTGAGGTGATGGGCTCAGAGCATTATGTGATCTAGCCCCCACCTACCAAATCAAGTTTCACATGCCACAATAACTAAGCAATGTCGGCCCACTCCCTCAAGTTATCTCGTTTTTTATCTCGTCCTCCTTTCGCGTGTGTGGGTGTGCTTTAGAGAAAATTAAAGTTGACTACCAAATATGGTTGAGCTTCTCTAACTAAATTTAGCCTATAAAACCTTTTCCTTCATACACATTCAATGTTTCTTCAAGCTAGAATACATTTGAAAGGGAGACTTTAAGAGTTGCATACCTGGGCCTTACCTGTGGTGCTTTATTACAAAATTTTATGGAGGTTATTGATGTAATTTTTGAGGTTTTATTTTATTATCCTTAAGTTTGAATGTTGGTGTTTCCATTCATGATCTGATGGAAGTTATAATACTCGTACTACTAATTCTAAAAACCTTCTGGAATATTTTCATGGTTGTTGTTGTTGCTCCAAATATCGTCAATTCAAATGGCCCAAATATTTTTTTTGTAGGTGGTTAAATGTTGCTACTATATGTGGTTTAATATCCTATTGCAACCTACAGGAGGTCCTCTAGCTACTCAGGCTTGTTTTCATTGACCATTGAATATGGCGGAATTCACGGTTCTTCTTATCCATGGTGCAAACTTGGGCCTGTAAGGCTTTTGAAGACTGCTACAAGACTATATTTTTTCCTATAGTAGTCATAGAAGCTCCTCATACTCAAAATTTATTCTTGTTAGAGCCTTCAAAAGAATTAATAATTCAGGAGGAAGCTACTTGTGGTGATGGAGAGGTATTTTCTAGCTATGATTGGTGGAAAAGTGTAGAAGTGATGGAGCATTTTGATTGAATAATGGAACAATGAAGGGAAGAATAGAAGTTAGCAGGTGTTAATGGGATGTATGGGTGATAATGAATCCTAAATACCTTATTCTCTTCTCATAGAGAAAAAATAACTTCAAACCTGCATCCTTTTTCTTTGCTTTGTGGTATCCTAAAGCAATACAAGATATTTCTTGTAGAAATTAGGGACAATGAATGAAATGAATGGATGAGACCTAGAAATGACAAATGAAGATGAGGAATGGTGTGGGAATGAGTGAGATGAATGTGAAGAAGCTTCTTGATCCTCCTGAAGGTGAGTTCTTGTAGTACATGTTGCTCTAATGTGTTGTTGCTAGATTTTTATTGTACTTGCAAAACTCCTAGAATAATTAAAAAGAAGATGAAGTCTTTGTGTCCTTGTATTTATCTTTTTCTTCTTGTATTTATCTTTTTCTTCTTGTTTTTGTCTTTTTTCCATTTCTTTTCTATTATGAGGCTCATTGTCTATCTCATAGAGGTTTTTAGTGTTAGTGGGTCTTCCCCAGGTTCCTCGAGGGAGGTTTTCACCTTGCGATATTTTATTTTTGTTTTTTTATTTTCTTCAAGCTCATTCACTGCCTCAGAGAGGTTTTCAACTTATGAGCTTGCCTCAGGTGCCTCAAGGGATGTTTTCACTTGGGGTTTTTTCTCTTTCTCTTCTTTTTTTTTCTCTTTTTTTTGTTTTGTTTTTTTCCTTTTTCTTGCTTTCTCTTTTTATCATAGGTTTGATGGATTGGGAGTTATAATGCTATTAATCACATTATGTTATTTTCTTATTGAATTATCAAACTCAGCCCTTGATAGAGGCTTCCTATAAAACTTCAATCTGTAGTCATTCACTAGAAGCAAGATTTAATCTTCATCAATTGTCCTGATATAAACGAAGCCATTATCATGGAATTTTTCCACTATATAAGGTCCCATCCATCTGGTCATGAGTTTTCCCTTGAAATATTTTAAACTAGAATCATATATGTGGTCCCAATAACCCTCTCGGAAGGTTCTATCCTTAATGCGCTTATCATGCCAAATATTCATTTATAGTTGAACTACTTCAATGTGCATTAGATCCTACGATATAAGTTCATCAGGTGCATTTAATTATTGCAGTCTCTCTTCCTGAGATTTTTATAATGTCCATGTCACGTTTTGTTTCCATTATTAGTGTATTGTACTCAAATTCAATAGGTAGTAGGGAATTCTTTCAATATACCAACTCAAAGTGGGTAAACCCAGTGGTGGTATTCCAATTAATGTTGTAGGATCAAGTGGCCTCAACAAGCCTTTCTGACCAAAATTTATTCTTGCAACTAACCACCTTAGTCAAAATGATTTCTATTTCTCTATTAATCATCTCCACTTCCCCATTTTCTTGATGGTGATATGGGATGGATTTTCTATGTCTGATATGATGTTGCCTCATAATCCCCTCTATTAGATTGGGAGTGAATTGAGCACCTTGGTATTTCACTAGTTCCCTTGGGAAACCAAATTTGTAAAAAATATTCTCCCTTAAGAAATTTTCTACCTTCTATTACGTTATTTCCTTGACTTCCTTCACCTCATCCCACTTGGTCAAATAATCTATGCACACAATGATGTACTTTTTATGTCCAAATGGAGGGTCAATATGGCCAATGAATTCCATGACCCACTTCTCAAATGGATCCAAAGTCACTTTAGGTTATAGCGGCATCAAATCCCTCTGAGTAGGTTTCCCCATCCTCTTGCACTCATCAAATTCTGCAATGTAACTCTAAGCATCTCGATGAAGAGTAGGCTAATATATCTTGCTTGAAGAATCATGTACGCTATCCTCTTAGCAGAAAAATAGTCCCCATAGGGTCTGTCATGACATGATGAGAGAATGTTATATACCTCATCTTCGCTTACACGTCTCCTCAGGATTTGATCAAGTTCCAACCTGGCTAAGGTTGCCCCAATTCCATGTATAAGGAGCATTTTTCATGCCAATTTCGCTCTTTTCCTTTGAAGACAAGTTACAGGGGAACTCGACAGCAACCAAAATAAAAATTATATCAATAAACCATGGATAAAATAATGATATGGAAAAGTGGTGCTCATCCATAATTTGGTCATCCACCATCTCTTCATTTCCTACAAACAAGGTTAGTTTAAACAATAAATCTACAACAACATTTTGCTCCCCTGGTTTACCAAAAATGGTTAGATCAAATTGTTGTAACAACAATAACCATCTAATTATTAAAGCATTTACATAAATCTTATTCATCATGTACTTAATGGTTACATGATTAGTGTACAAAAAAACCTAATATACAGTAATTTAGTGCTTGCATTTATTCAAAGGAATCATAACACACAAAGGTTCAACTTTGCACAAGTTTTTATTAATGAAATAAATGGAATAAGGAAATTTACCTTCAATCTCGCCCAATACTTCCCCCACTGATTTTTATGATCCATCTGTGTGAATGTGGAAGGGAAAGGCCCGATTTGGGCCCCTAAGAACTGGTGCAATTGTCAATTTGTCCTTGATTTATTCAATTTCTTTTTGACATAGGTCTGACCAACAAAATTTTGAATTTCTTTTTAGTAAAAAATACAATTTTTTTGTTGAAATCCTTAATAAATGTCCTATAGTATCGATCAAGATCTAAAAAGGTCCTAACATATTTTTGTCTTTGTGGGATAGGAACCTTTCTAATGATGAAAATTTTATTGGTATCAACCTAAATTCCTTCTTTAGAGAGGAAGTGCCTGAATTCCTTCATTAATAAAAAATTGGGAATTTTCAAGGCCTACGGAGATATTCATACTAGTGCATCTTTTAAAAAAAATACACAGGTTGGAGAGGGCTTCTTTAAAATCATCTCCATGAGTTTTGAATTCATCCATGTAAATATCTACTAAGCCATGTACAAAGTCAGAAAAAATACTCAATACCGCCCTATGGAAGGTGGAAGGAGCACTGCACAAGCTAAATGGAAGGACCCTTTAGAAAAAGGTCCCCCATGGGCAGGTGAAAGTAGTATTATCCTAGTATTAAGGACTATTTTGGATCTGATTTTACCCATTGAACCCACCTAGAATGAAAAGAACTTATTTCCTACAAGAAGATCAAAAAATCGGTCAATGAAAGGAAAATTAAAGTGACATTTCTTGGTAGCTTTATTAAGTTCTCTGTAATCAATGCAAACTCTCCACTTCCCATTCTATTTAGGCACAATTACTAAAGGTGAAACCCACTTACTGTCCGAAATTGGATAGATAAAACCCACATCTAATAATTTATGTAATTCCTCTTTTATAGTGTCCTTAAGTGCATGTTTCATTATTCTCTAAGGTTGGTGAACAGGTTTATGGTCTTCCTTAATGTATGTTGGCTTGAGGGGTCCTGGCCCAGGTTCGGAGTTAAGGTTAACCAAAAAAACCCTATTACTACTGGCCCTTTCGGCAGTGACCTGCTTGCGCAAGTCAAAGTCTCACCCAAAGCAGTAGGGGGGGTGTTGGGACCAGGTTTCCACACCCTGAGAGAGAATTAAATGATTTCGGTGTCCTTAGATCTAAGACAACAGTGATCAGGCCTTCGCAACAACATTCCTAACCAGAAACCCTAAACAGACATATTTAGGTCAATTACACAGAATAGCTTGTGTGCGTGATAAAACAGACTCCGCAAACCTTCTAATATTCCTTAACACATATTATTAAAGCTCGACAGTAATAGATCCATTCATTTACCATTCATCTAAAGAAGAAAATAGTTGTGCAATCAAATTGAATACAGATAACACAGTACCCAGAAATAACGAGCGGAATTAACAAATGCATTTGATACTCAGATATCATTCCAAACATTCATTTATTTATTCACAGTCAGATATTTCTTACAACACCTTCAGTCTACCCACACACACAACCGTCGGGGTCTGCACACAACAAGACTAATGTCTCCACACACACAACCAGTAAGAGCCTTCTAACCCAGAAAATTCGCTCGAGATATAAAAACATAGTCAGATCTCTCTCATCATCAACATCATTTTCTTTTATCGACTCGATCTAGACTCCTATTTATACTTTTAGCCTGCACTCATCTAAGGTCCACGAACAGTGTTTACAGCCCCTAGTTCTACCCTTTGACCCATTACAACTCATGAGGGGATTTGACCCGCCCCAAAGGCCCTTGACTTGTGCTGCACACGACTAAACTTACAAAAACGTTACAAAAATATTCCAAAATATATATCAAAATTTGGTCCTAAGGGACCCCACTCCAACAGGCCCCCAACACAATCTTGTGACTCGTCCTGCATCAGGGAAATACTCGGTTCTTCATCTTGTTCTAAAGTTATTCAATGGCAGCAACAAAGGGCACTAGGACACCCGCACTCAGATATGTTGCACTCTTCGTGGTATCCACCAGCTTCTGTGATGTTAGCCCTTCTAGGGCCAGATTAATACTTTGCAACGTCTAATTTAGGTTTTTAATGACAACATCCAGGTCTTGATACAACTTCATTTCCTCATCTTCCCATGGTTTCATATGATTGGTCACGATATTCTTCTTCCTGCAAAGGTCCTCAACTTCATCGCGTAGAACTTGACTCGTTTGCAGGCGATTCATGCGCTAAGCAGGGAAAAAAGTGGGCAAGGCCTCCTAGAGGTCCTCAAATTCCTGCTCCTTGGCGCACAACTCCTGAGTGATCTTTTTTACTAGTGGTTTTGTTTGCACAGAGGTCCACAGTCCTGTTGAGCTGCATTTTTGCCCAAATTTTTACGGTTTTATCAAATAATTATACGATTATACCTGGTGTTTTTGTCCTTTTAAGTTGATGATTAGAGGCATTCATAGGAAATAGATTTTCAATAATGAATTATTCTTGTTAGTTAATTTGAAGAGTGTTTTGTGTAATAATATCATTAATAATATGCCTTCTTGGTGGTAGGTGAATAAGTCGTCGCACCAGCAGTACAGGAATGCTTCCTGAAATGCGTTTGAATACATACTCATCTCATGCACAAAAGCATAAACACATTTGAGTACAAATTCACCCCATGTACAAAATAAACACCATGAAATATCACCGTTCATACCCTAAAACCCTAGATTAATTGTCGTAGGGTGTCATTGCCGAAAGTCTTCACAAGTCAAACTAGTTACTACAAAGTTGAGTACAGAATGAGATTTTTGTACGTGAAACTATAAAATTTTGTGATCAAATGGTGAGGAATATCAACATTATGAGACTTGCATCATGCTCAGAATACCATTTTTCATATAACCCAGAAACTGTTCAGCAAAATTCATCACCAAAATGGATTGAAGGCTAAAACAATTTTAAGTGCGGTTTTAAGTACATAAATGTGTTGAACATGAACGGTTTGGAAAATTTGGCCACGGTTTTGGGTCAGAGATCCATATTGCTCAAATATTTAATAACTATGGGCCACAAATGAACATTAATTATGGTCGTGTTGTTAACAATTTTATTGCTCAGGCCCTTAGAGGTGAACTAATGACAGTCTAAGCCCCAGGAACACAAATTCGAGCTTTCGCTATGTTTGTGATATGATTGATGGTTTGATTCAGCTAATGGAAGGGGATAATACCTGCCCTCAACCAAGCATCCATGGAACGCACCACCCTAGTTGTGCCTCATAGATTTTTTACGTTTCAAAATGCTAATCTGATCTCAATTGTTCATGGTGGCCAAATATTTAAATCAGATCCCCATGAGGATATTTTTAATAAATCAAAAGGAGCATACATAATACTATGGAATATGAAACATAATCAGAGTCTCTCGACTGGGGTCACTCCCAAACAGAGTATTGGCAATAGATTCATGGCAAAATGAAGGCACAAATGAACATTTATGATGGCCGTGTTGTCAACAATTTTATTGCTCAGGCCCTTAGAGGTGAACCAATGAGATTCCAAGCCCCAGGAACAAAAATCTCAGCTTCCGCTATGTTTCTGATATGGTTGATGGTTTGATTCAGGTAATGGATGGGGATAATACCTTCCCTCAACCAAGCTTCCATGGGATGCACCACCCTAGTTGTGGCTCACAGATTGTTTACATTTAAAAATGCTAATCTAATCTAAGTGGTTCATGGTCGCCAAATAATTAAATCAGGTCCCCATGAGGATATTTTTAATAAATCAAAAATAGCATACAAAATACTATGGAATATGCAATTGCATCAGATTCTCTCAATTGTGGTCACTCCCAAACAGAGTATTGGAAACATATTCACAGAAAAATGAAGGCACGCAGATATCATGTAAAGTACCTCTTGGTGATTTATATGCAACTGCAATAAGAAACTGTGACTGATTCCAGCCTCGGACAAAGGAAGCCTCTTTTCATTTGGTCGTGCTTATGATGGGAGGATTGTAGCATGTATGAAGGTCGTAGATTAGTGAGTACTCAGGAAGTGTGATGTTCTTCCAAGGATTATCTAAAATCTTAGCAGAAGGTGGGGTATCTGCGTCACAGAAAGATCACATTTTGGCATCAATCAGAGAAAGGTCTATTCCTCTAGAAGAGAAGTTTCATGAAGATCTGTAAGATCTTCCTAAGGATACTGAGAAACTGTGGATCATGCATGATGAAGAGAATTCATTAGAAGCAGAACATCTATCTGATCCAGACTACACTTTGGAGGATAAGAAAGGAAATATGGAGGACCTGCATGATGCACTGAATCTTACTCATGAATCAAGTGACCAAGAGTATATGGATCCTACAGAATCCTGGTTTTAGATGACTGTCGGTATCCACTCCTTGTTTATGATTCAGCAATGTGTAGCATCGCATCAGTTCGTGCATCTGGTACCTCATGATCTGGTATTGTCCTGTATATACTTTTCAAATTTGAACATGAGTAAAATTATCCTTCTGTTGCGCACATGGATGCATTGGAAGTACTCCTATACTTAGAAGGGAGTCTTCCGTTTCATAGGGTAGGGTAGGGTAGAATAATAAAATTCCATGAATAAAATATGTTATAATAATGCTATTATGGTTTTGATTTTTAAAGTAGGGCCTCTGAAACTACTTTTAATCCACATTAGTTGTTAACACACATTTGTGACAAATCTTGTTGAGTACGATTCACTCTAATACCTCATGATTTTGAAAAATTAACCAGGATTAATCACTCCAAATGAGTTGTCATCTGAGATATATGTTTTCAGTTTCCCTTGGAAGGTAGTATTTTTGAAATTGCACCTTTCAGCAATATTTGATTTATCATATGACTTTGGGTAGAAGAAAAACAAGGAATTCATTTGATACAAGACAACAGGTATGTGAAATTTTCTCCATAATGTCTACTTGCGGTACCTGATCTTTTTTTATCATTCCTACAATCAATAATTTCATTAGAACTGTAACATGGTTTTCATTGGCATTGTAATAGTTATGTTGCAAGCTAATGAATGCATTGCAATACTAGGCATCTTCATCTTTACTTGCTAGAATTTTTTCTAACACTCTTAATATTCAAACATTTCCCGTGCCTTCTTTCATAGATTTATAGTTTAAAGTTTTGGCTTGCACGAGGATGTGCAAGAAGTTCGGCGTGGGGGGATTTTGAGCTACATTTTTGCCCAAATTTTTACGGTTTTTATCAAATAATTATATGATTTTAAATGTTGTTTTTGTCCTTTTAAGTTGATGATTAGAGGCATTTAGAAGCAATAGCTATTCGATTATGAGTTCTTCTTGTTAATTAATTTGAAGAGTGTTTTGTGTAATAATATCATTAATAATATTTTTTCTTGGTGGGAGGTGAATAAGTCATCACACCAGCAGTGCAGGAATGCTTCCTGAAACACGTTTGCATATTGATTCATCTCATGCACAAAAACATAAACAAATTTGAGTACAAATTCACCCCATGTACAAAATCATCATCATACAATATCATCATTCATACCCTAAAACCCTAGATTAATTGTTGCAAGGTTTCATTGCCGAAATTCTTCACAAGTCAAACTAGTTACTACAAAGTTGAGTACATAATGAGATTGATGTAGGTGAAAATATGAATTTTGTGATCAAATGGTGAGGAATTTCTACATTATGAGACTTGCATCACACTCAGAATACCATGTTTCATATAACACAGAAACTATTCAGAAAAAATCATCACAAAAGGGGAGTGAAGGCTAAAACAATTTTTAAGTGTGGTTTTAAGTACAGAAACGGGTTGAACGTGAACGGTTTGGAAAATTTGGCCACGGTTTTGGCTCATAGATCCATATTTCTTAAATATTTAATATCTATGGGTCATGAATGAACATTGATTATGGTCGTGTTGTCAGCAATTTTATTGCTTGGGCCCTTAGAGGTGAACCAATGAGAGTCCAAGCCCCAGGAACACAAATCTCAGCTTCCGCTATGTTTTTGATATGGTTGATGGTTTGATTCAACTAATGGAAGGGGATAATACCTGCCCTCAACCAAGATTCCATGGGATGCACCACCCTATTTGTGGCTCACAGATTGTTTCCATTTCAAAATGCTAATCTAATCTCAGTGGTTCATGGTCGCCAAATAATTAAATCACGTCCCCATGAGGATCTTTTTAATAAATCAAAAGGAGAATACAAAATACTATGGAATATGCAACTGCATCATATTCTCTCAACTGTGGTCACTCCCAAATAGAGTATTGGAAACATATTCACAGAAAACTGAAGGCACGTAGATATCGTGTAAAGGACCTCTTGGTGATATATATGCAACTGCAATAAGAAACTGTGACTCTGATTCTAGCCTCAGAAAAAGGACGCCTATTTGCATTTGGTCATGTTTATGCTAGGAGGATTGTAGCATGTATGAAGTTCATAGATCAGTGAGTACTTCTGCACAGAAAATTCCAACATCCTTGATAAATAAAGATGACAATGACAGATCGGAGACTGTCAGCTGTGTAATACCACTGCTAGCAAAACGATGAAATCAAATCACTTCTAGAAGAAGAGCACCATATCGACCCCGATTGGAAACAAATCCTTTTGTTTTGATTTCAATCATCTGTATTCTAAATTTACATGCAATGTAGCAATAGATCCATTTATTCAGGGACAATGTTTCTGCTATATAATAGTGCATTACGCACCGAGAAGGGGGACAGATTTTCATAGAAGTAGGCTAAGATGGATCGCAAAGAATAGGGGTATGTTGGGGATTGCAGAAGAATGCTAGATTATGGACTGGAGCCCAATGCAGCATCTGTATCATTTGATTTAATTAAACATTTGTGTAATTCAATTTATGTAATGTGATTCCGTTAGTAATGTGATTCCGCTTTTAATTTACATTTACGAGTTGTCTTGAATTTCTGGGTTGGTGTGTTAATGTATTTCTTTTTAGGAGGATCGAGTTGGGTGATCGGGACCATCAGTCTACTCATTTGTCCAGACTACTTAGGATTTATTTGATTTCATTTCATGTTAGAATGATTTATTTTACTACATTTGATTTCATGCGTGAATTATTTAAATTATGTTCTGCAATTTCGTTCTTTAGATTTCCTTTGTATTTAATTACCCAGTTTTGATTCATGAATTTAATGATGTCATGATTCTAGAATTTATTTCATTAGCAAGCACTTTCGTTATTTGGGTTTTCCATTTTAACCATTTGTTGTGTTCATTTATTATATAACGGAATATATTTTTAATTGTAGGGATTTATAATGGAGATGATGTGAGCATTAAAAACTCTAATTTAATGGATTAATGTTATTTTGGGCATTCCATATAATTTTAAATATTTATCATTATAATTTCTAGAATTAGCCCAAGGAAACTTTCAAGTTCATAAAATTTCTAGCAAGACTCTTTAAGAACATCTCTGATCAACATACTTAAATTGAACACTATAAATCCATTTCACAGATTTCCTTTACGATTCGATATTTAATTGCATAGGTTTGATGAAATTAATGCCACTGTCATTTTAGGATTTACTTTTTATCAATTAATTAGATTAAAAATAGAATACAAATTAACAAGTGCACCTCATTTTTCTCATCATGCCTTGTTCAATTTATTTTATAACAAAATATATTAAGTTGCAGGGATTTAAAATGGGAGTAATCATGATATGAAATCAACAAGGGTTTCATTTAATTTTATATTTATGTTATTGGACACTCATAAACAATTTAGATTATTTTATGGATTGATCTTGGGATTGTAAGGAAATCATATTTATTTAAAAGCCAAGATTAGTTTAAATACATTATTAACATAATTAAAGTGTCCAAGAATAGTCTTGAAGATATCCTCATTCAATAAATTTAAAAGTCTAAATTGAATATTTCCATACACTATGATTCCTTTCCATAAATAGTACTTGCATCATTTGGAAGAAGCATTTTAATTACATATCTTAAAGTAGCATTTTAAGTATAGATATTAAAGTAGCATTTTAAGTACAGATTTTAAGTATCTGAAATAGAATTTGTTTCATGCTTTCATATTCGTAGTGTAGCAGTAGTTCATTAAGAAGTTTTGCATCCTCTATTTTCTGCAGTATGTCTACTTTGAAATGTCTTATTTCTTTTCCTGCATGATTTCCCTTTCGAATTATTTCTAGGGTTTTGATTTTACAAATCCCCGAGGTCATATTCTGGTATATATTGTGCTATGTCTCTAAGTCTTACGACCCTGGACTAACAATTTAAATGTGGGTCTAAATCTATAATTTATACCTCCCAACAAGTCCCATTGTTGTCTTGAGCATTGCGGAGCCCTTGTCAACATTAGCTGAGATTCTTTCTGACGCTTCTTTCACTGAGGCTGCCCGATGCGCGTGCACCTTTGGGGGAGTCTTGGGTTGCAGCTTAGCCTACAAAGCTGAAATTTGTTATTCAAAATCTGCTTTCACAGTCTGCACTTCTGTCCTGAAAGCCTTTAGCGTGGCAACCAAGCTTTCAATTTTGACCTGCAGTGTGGCGGATGCAGGAATGGTCGCTTCGGGAAGATCACCGCATAGCCTATTGATCAAGTGTTCCAACTCAACATGTTGAGAAACAGCTGCCTTCTGCGATATATTATCTTGGAGTGATTCTTTGGTTTTGGTTGCAACCTTCTATTCTGATTCACTCAACCGCTGATGCACATGAGCCTCCCTGCACTACAGTTCGTCGAAGATGACCCAAGATGTTGTCAACCTAGTTATCTGCAGCCTAGGTGATGGAATTATTAGTATTTTCCAACTATTGGATCAATTCAGGTGTCCACTGTGTGACCTTGTCGTCCTTCCAACAAGTTTGGAACTCTGCTAGCCTTAACAAGCACTCTTGTAAATTGTGCACAAAGGTCACAAAGAAGATCTGGTGCACCTATGTGAAAATATATTTATGTTTCCAGTCCTCAACAGACATCTTCTTACTCCTGTTTTCTTTAAGGGGGAATTTCTGAATTTTCTTCTTAAACCAATCCTCTAATTCAGGCTTTGATGGCTGCCACATCACCCAATCTCTCTCAAAATGATCTCGGTCCTGGAAACGGAACCATTTTTTGGCTTGATAGGTCCTGACCTATGTTCGAAGTTAAGGTTAACCAACAAAACCCTCTTACTACTAGCCCTTTCAGCAGTGACATGCTTGCGCAAGTCAAACTCTCACCCGAAGCAGTATGGGGGGTGTTGGAACTAGGTTTCCACACTCTGAGAGAGAATTAAATGATGTGGGTGTCCTCAAATCTAAAATAGCTATAATTAGGCCTTTGCAATAGAAGCCTTAACCAGAAACTCTAACCAGACAGATTTAGGTCAATTACACAAAATAAATTGTGTGTGCGCTAAAACAGACTCTGTAATCCTTGTAATAGTCGTTAACACATATTATTAAAGCTCGACACTAATATATTCATTCATTATCCATTCATATAAAGCAGAAAATAGTTGCGCAATCGATTTGAATATAGATAACACAATAACCATAAATAACAGGTGGAAACAGGTCATAAAGAAAATAAAAAATGCATTTGATACTCATATATCATTCAAAACATTCCTTAATTCATTCACAGTCAGATCTTTCTTACAAAACCTTCAGTCTAACCGCGAACATAGCCAGCGGGTTCCACACACAACAGGACTAATTTCTCCGCACACATAGCCAGCAGGAGCATTCTAACCCGCAGAATTCACTCAAGATATCAAAACATAGTCAAATATCTATCATCATCAACATCATTGTCTTCTATCAACTCGATCTAGACTCCTATTTATAATGTTAGCCTGCGCTCATCTAAGGTCCACAATCTGTGGTTTGTAGCCCCTAGTTCTACCCATTGACCCGTTACAACTCATGAGGGGCTTTGACCCACCCCAAATCCCCTTGATTTGTTCTATGCACGACTAAAATTACAAAAAAATTACAAAAATATTCCAAAAATATATCAAAATTCAGTACTAAGGGACCCCGCTCCAACAATGTATATATGATGAGTATAGATAGAAGGGTGAACTTCCTTCATATTTGTGGTAGTGTTTTTGTAGCAATGGTGTACCAAATAACACCTCCTTAGGATTCAGTTGTTCCCTGCAAAGGCACACAAATAGATTTGTTGTTATTAGTGGACACACTTAGATAAACAAAGCATTGCAAACAGGGAAAAAATCCATCTACAAACATAAACTAAACAAAGAGATAAATAAACAAATAATGCTCAATGAAGCAAACAAGTCAACAAAATAATGGAAAAAGGTTCCCTTTATTAATTTTTGGTGGTAGAATATGAATACAATATATGAATATTAAACACTTAAATATAATTCCTTGAGCTATGGTGCTCAAAAATCCTCAGCAAGGAGGTTCCTTTTCTTGGTCTCTTTGCAAGCTTCTCCTCTCTCTCAAAAGAAGTATGAATACTCTCTCATTGGTGGAATATTCTTCTCTCGCTAGGATGATGGATTGCTTAGAATAAATATGGCCAACATCCTATTGATCTTACTTCTTCTTCTTCAACAATGAAATGTGGTGTTGCTCTAATAGAAATTTGCCTAGCATAACATTGTCTCTTCTTTTGGTTCTCCCATGGCTTGTTTATATAGAATTTTTTTGAATCCATATTCCCTCTCTTGGTTCTTGAATGATAGTGACTCAAGAGTAGGAAAATATGATTCCATTGAGGGTTGCATATCTTCAGGGTGACTCAAATCCGGTTGTCCTTGACTGTAACATGTCATGGAATAATCCTCCAAGTGTGGGAAGTGGTCTCGAATCTGTTGAGTCACAATTTTCTTCGATCATGCATCTTTCGAAGAAAAAGTCACACGAACGTGATTTTTTCCTTCCTATATGTTGCACGATCCAAATTTTACACATGCAACCTTAGGAGAAATATATATTTTTTAACTTCCATAACGTATTTAGCTGGAAAATCTTTATCTATAGGTTTTGTTCGATGAACTTAGGTGTCTTTTAGAGTGTAGAATTTTATGCTGTTAATAATTCCCCCCTAATCTATGAGGTTAGGAGAAAACATATAGATGAAATACATCACATTTTTCTATTATGTCTGAGAGTCTAAGTAACTTCTTTGAGAGAGAGAATAATGTATCGCATAAATGAGTAGAGGAACCTTGACTGAGTAAAAAGGATAACCATGATTTGAAGAAAATATTTGAGTGAAAAATAAAAAAGTGTGCATACGAGGTAGGCATGTCCCATGCTCGTTATGATGACTAGTGAAAAACTATTACAATCAGACAGGGAATGGTCCTGCCTAGGAAATATTGTAGTAGTTGACATGTTGATGACTGAGGATGAAAATTTTTTATGCCTGCAAGGACATTTCTTAATAAATATTCTTAATATGGTGCCCCTATGCATAACAAAGTTGAAGCACTGTCAGAATGGGGTGTTGAGGTATGCATGGGTCTTCGACTTTGGGTACCTCTCTTGCATCAGGATGTAAGCATTGTTTAATGTGGTACTTGGTGATGCATGGGTATTCAACTAAATGAGAGAGCTTCAATGGTCATTAAATATTATACCGCTTTGACATGAAAACTGATGTTGGATTCGAATGTCAGGGGGACTACTGATCTCAATGGGAAATGGTAATTCCCATTGTGCCACCCAAGGATGTCCCTTACAGGGGGGAAGTATCCAAGGTACAGTCTTGATCCTGGAATATCAGTGTTGAAGTCGACAAGAAAGAAGCATAAACTGCATGAAAATTTTTGTTTTGTGGAATGAAAATATCAGATGAAAGCACATTTTAATGTGGTGGTTCAGCGAGGCATGATAACGAATTTTGGCGATTTCAATGGATATGGAAAATTGGCCAAAGGTCAGAGTTGTAATGAAAGTGTTGGCATTCAAAACAATTTTTGAGACATGGATGGCCCTGGAGTCAGTAGGACTTCCAGGGTAAGTGTAAGTGTGTTCTGACTGGTGTAAGGTGGGGAGTGTGGGGGGGGGGCGGAGTAAATGAATGTGTATAATGAGTGAGCTGCAACCAAGGGTGACTAGAAATTTTTGTCAAGTATAAGACATGAAAATATGTGTTGTTGGGTATGTGTTATATTCTTTCCACGATTAGTCGCACGTGCAGGGGGGCAATAACCCCCCTTGTACATTGCGTCAGGTGCAGCAGGGGGGTCACAGGGGGGGTGGAAGCCCCCCCTGTTCGGGTTCCAAGGCAGCGCCCTGGGAAAAAAAATTTGGACCCTATTTTTCGGTGGGTAGACCTACTCATGTTTTTGTGCATGGGTTTGCACATGGTTTTGGGGCATGATGATTTTCAGCCCTTGGTATTTTGTAAATCCAGTCAAGGGAACTATGGTTATGTTCTAATCTAGGGTTAATGGATTGGGGTTTATGTATTCTTTGGCATGTATATATATGTGTTGTAACACTAAAAGGAATAAAATGAAAAATCAAGTTGGTCGTCCCGATTTTGGATCCAGAGGAAATCTCTATGTATATCTGTTTTATGTTTTATGTTCTCGCTATTGTTTATTTTCTGGTTTTAAGATTCGTTTGTAGATAATTTCTGTACATGGTTAAAACCTACATTTGGGGTCAGAGTTGTTTTGGTTTCAAGGGGACGCCTTTGCTGTTGAGGGGTTTTTTTCCCGGGCCTGTGGTAGACCCTATTCAGTGGGAGATCTACGAGACCAATTCTTGCGGTGAAAGAAGATGGCGAGCAATGGAAATATAGAGATTGATAAATTTAATGGTCAGATTTGAGTTGTGGAAGCTTAAGATGGAGGATCTGCTAGTGGATAAAGATCAGTGGATCGCGGTAGATCCAGGTACTAAACCAACGGCAATGTCAGATTAAGACTAGAAGAAGTTGGATCAGAAAGCGAAGAGCACAACACTGTTGTGTGTCTCAGATTCAGTATTGTTGAATGTATCTGGGGAAGCTACGATAAATAATTTGGGGACAAATTTGGGACTTTGTACCAATCTAAGTCTCTCGTGAATAAATTGTTCCTATGGAAAAATTTGTATAAACCCGAGAATGACCTCGGTGATGAAAGACCAACACCTTTTTATAATGTGGTAAGCCACTATCCGTTGATATTAGATGTGTCGATGATAAGTCCACTGTTATCCTACCGTATTCGTGGATAGTCCGTCAAGTTATTACAATAGGTAGCAATAACTACTGCGAGAATTTTTGATGAAATTGTCTCTGTTGAGCTTCAAAGACGTTCTTCTCTTCCACCACATTCCACTTCATTTCCTTTGTCCATTATTAATTTCAAGCTTAAATGAGCAATAAGATTAGTTAAAATTGCTTTGAGATTGTATATAATGTCTAACTTGCTATGTTTTCATGATTTCGTTGTTGTAGTACTTTTTGACTACACCTAGCTACAGAATGCAGACATTCTGTAGCTAGTTTCCGATTCTGCAGCTGTCTTCATGTCTATGCAGGTTCCAGATGTCAACTCATGGAAAAACACATATGGTCATATTCCACATCATTCCCTCATCAATTTTTTCTCCCCACGAAGTCCGAGTTAAAATATCAAAGCGGTTATGCACGAAGAAGAGAGGTAGTTTCCTATCAAAACACGGACTCTACAGATGTCCGCAGTAAAGCACAAGACTGTTAATAAGAGTTTTAATTTGATTAAGAATGGGAAAGACACTTATCCCTATTTTTCTCAAGAAGTAGTTATGTAGTTTCATTATAAGTATGACTCGGGAGACCGAGAAACTGTTGGTTAGATTTTGTTTTTGGCTGCTAGATCTTAGAAATCCGAAATACTCTGTTTTGAAGTAATTTCTCTTTTAATGCAAGAAGCATCACTTTATTGAAAGCGTTGAGTCAATATTGAAGTAGATATTGCGTACTACTCCGGTGGTAGAGGGTCCCTGCTACCTGAGCAACCTTGTTCATACGTTTAGATAAGTAACTGCATTCTTAGTTTAACCAATTTTCCGAACTTCATGTTTTTATATTCATTTGAATTTGATATGATGTTAACAAAACTACTAATATGGAATGAGGCATAACTGTAGTATTTTAGGAGTTATTTACATTTCTTTAAGCTTTATGTTTTCATGCTCAATCACATCGGTTGTTACAGCTAGTCTTGTTTTTTTAATCTCTTCCAAAATATCACTAATTCCGGATGAGACATAGCTGTGGTGGTGTTTCAGAGCTTACCGCATTTTTTTGAACTTTATATTTTACGTTTTATGCATGAAATGATATAGCCAGACTTGTTTCTACAATCTATTCCAAAACATTACTCATATTGAACAAAGTAGGGTTGTAGTATTTCATAGAATTAGTTTCATTTTAGCTCAGTCAATACTCCAGAGGTAGATGTCATTCTATTTTAATTCTGTCACTATATTCCAAGATTGATAATGGTACTCTAGTTTAACCTTGTTCACTGTACTAGTATCATTCTAGTTCAGCTCCAATTCATTTCAAGTTAGATAATATCACTCTAGTTTAGTCTTAGCTCACTGAATTAGCATTCTAGTTTAGTTGTTATCCATCGCATTTTGAATTGTATTAGTTGTTAAATTTAGATACGATGGTCTTCATTATTTACAAAACTTCTTTTGTTCCAACTTCATATTAATACATCATCATCTGGACAGAAGCTAGTAATATCAGTTTAAGGCCTTGAGTATTTTGCAACCTCTTTACCATTTCACAAATAAGCCTTTTCTCAAAGACTATTCTAAAAATAAATCTATAACTTTTGAATAAGGCCTAGTGGTGCTAAATTGAGTTGCAGAACAGAATTAGAAGTTAGTTTAGAGTAGAAATCTTATTGTGTTACAAATTTTCTTTTCCAATTATGTTCCAATAAACCTTTAACCATGGATGAGATGTTGTAACATTGTAAGTTGATTGTTGACTTAGGAAAACCTCAATTGCACTAAAAACTTATCCTTTTCTCAAGCTATTCCAACATATCTCTAAATGAATGAATTGGATGAGTTCATGATATGGGTTACTGATTTCATGTTGTGATTTTTTTCTTTGCTATGAGTCCTTATCAAGCTTTGCATTTTCTGTCCTTTAGTGCACACCTAGTTTAGAATAGTTTCACTTTGTTTTAGTGTAAACTTCTTAGCTCTTTTTCAACATAAAAACCATAAAACCAAAAACATCATAAAAACACTAAACACAACGTAGTGAGAAACATATACCTAGGCACATACAGTGCACCACACTTCAGCAGTTTACTAGCCCTGGTTGATAATTAATGACCTCAATTTAGGAACACTAAGTTGAGCACAACATTTTGGCGCCGTTTTCGGGGAAGTGTAACTAGGTAGCCTTGTTTCTTAACTCCAAAAAAAAAAAAAAAACAACGATATGCATAGAGAAAGAGACTCAAGGGGTAGATTCATAAGAGGCAGAAGCTCAATTTCTAGAATATCACTTGTTTCACCTAGACCAAGAGCCAGCACACCTCCAACTCAAATCCACATTCCATCCTTTACTGATCCTAGACTTCCGGAAGACTTAAGATCAAATATTCCATTAGAAAGACCTTCCACTTCATCCACTGAACCTGTCTTAGAAGAAGATTCAAGGACCCCTACTAGAGACACAAAATTTTCTACTTCCACAGAGGAATCAACTATGGAAGAAGAAGGGGGAGGAGGAGTCTTTAATGGAGAACACACACTATTTGGAGGGGGTAGAGGTAGAGTTAGAGGAGAAGGAGGTAGAGGAAGAGGTAGAAGAGAAATGGGAAGCGCTTTTGGGTTTCCTATAGTAGATGAAGAAACCAATGCAACTATGAAAAACATTTCACCCTCTGTCCTTCCAAACTTCTATGGACTTAAAACTGAAGATCTTGAAACCTTCCTATTTGAATTTGAAGTCCTATGTAGAACTTATGACTACTTACAAGATGCTCAAAAACTTAAACTATTTCCTTCAACATTGAAAGGAGCAACATTGAAGTGGTTTATGAGTTTGATCAACAGTTCTATTAGGACATGGGAAGACATGAAACAAGAATTTCTAGAGAGGTATTTGGATTATTGTATGCCAGTCAATCATAAGGAGGAAGTGTTTAAGATGCTACAAAAGGAAGATGAAAACTTGGAAGATTTTTTGGAGAGATTTCATTATAACATCAAAAGAGAAAAAATGGAAAACTTAGACCAAGACACCTTAAAAGCTCTTTTGTTGAAAACAATTAGGGATGAATGGTTAGATATCCTTAAAATGATGGGAAAAGGGGATATATCTCAACTTACATTACGTGAAATAGCTGAATTATGTATCAACCTTTCAAGAGGGAAATCTCAAACTGTAAAAGGACCAAGAGACCCTGCTCTTGCAAGGGCAAGTAAGTCTGCTTCTCAGACAGTAAGTAGGGAAGAAATAGGACATATGCTTGATGAGTTCAAATATGACATTTTAGGGATTCTTAGTGAACAAATAGACACCCTTAAGTTACAAAACAAGAAAAAAACTGAATCTGATGCCTTAGCAATCTTTTGTCCCAGATGTAGAAAGAAGCATGCCTTGAGAGAGTGTCCTTTGGATACAAAAGTTGTAGAGACTTGTGTCATTTGTTCAGAAAAACATGAGACCAAGAGTTGTCCTTCACTTCCTGGTCTTAAAGCTGTCTTTCAAGAAGATACTCCTACAAGTTCCACATAATCTCTCAATTTTGTCTCTAGAAGGCCTTGGCAAGGACCTCAAACATAAGGATTTCATGATCAAATGTATAATCAACCCCCACCAAATTGGAATTCTTGGCAGCAACCTTGGCCCCAATTTCAAAATCAATCTCAAGCTTGGGCACAAGGTTCACAAAATCCCTATGGAAGATACTCTCAGTACTATCAGTATCCACCATACCCACATTTTCCTCCTCAACAAAATCCTCAACAGAATCCTCAACCAAATCCTCAAAATCTACAACATCAAAATCAACCACTTCCATTACCATTTCCTCAGAAAACAAATCAGTTGCCTGCCCAACCCATACCAAACCCCAACAATAAAAATCCTTAGAACACCTACATGATAGAAGGCCAACAGTTTCCAACTTATTTGATTACTCCTCTAGACCTTAGTGATGTTCAACTTAGGTCTGGAAGAATACTTGAAAAGAAGAAACCTTCTGTGATCATACAAAAACAAGACAACTCTGAGGAAGATTCTCTACGGGAAAATAAAAGTCTTGAAGAAGACACATCTTTTCAGGACCCAAATATTGAAAAATCAACACAAAAAGAACCAATAATTTCAACTCCTTTATTAGAGCAACCATCAATATCCACTTCTACACCTCCCTTTCCAGAAAGATTACAAATTGATAGAGGTGTAGAAAAGAAAATTATGGTGCCTAATTATGATTTCCTAGATGAGCTGAGAAATGTTTGTATTAAGATCCCATTATTGCAAGCTATCAAGGAA
This sequence comes from Pinus albicaulis, assembly GCA_034641835.2. NCBI lineage: Eukaryota > Viridiplantae > Streptophyta > Pinopsida > Pinales > Pinaceae > Pinus > Pinus albicaulis. The sequence goes on from CM076578.1 coordinate 468,400,272, forward strand.
ATTCCAATCTTAGCAAAAACAATAAAGGAGTTGAGCATGAAGAAAACAAGAAAAAGAATAAGAGAGACAAAGAAAATTCAACTAGCAGGAAAAATAGCAGATATCATGATGGGTAAGATTGCTATTCCAAAGTATCTAGACCCAGGAAATCCAGTTGTTAAAATTCACATCAATGGAATTGAAATCCAAAACACACTCATTGATTTAGGAGCAGCAATCAATATCACGAGTAGACAAATCATGGATAAACTGAAACTTCCTAATCTTCTCTTTACACCCACATTATTACAATTAGCAGACAGATCTGTGATCAAACCTGATGGGGTAATAGAAGACATTCCAATGTCCCTAGATTCTTGGGAGTACCCTGTGGATTTCATGATCCTAACTCCTAAGAATAATCTAGGAGGACACCCTATTATATTAGGAAGACCTTGGTTAGCTACAGCTGATGCTTTCATTAGTTGTAGATCCGGTGATATGTATATCTCTGATGGTAGTTCAACCAAGAAATTTACCTTGTATCCTCCAGCAAAAACAATTACAGAGTTAGATGATACTCAATGGATAGAGGATGAAGACTACTTACAACCTCTCTTCACAATTTCAGAAATTAGTGAAGATAGCCAAATTTTGAATACCTTGGAAAACTTTGAATCCTCTTCGGAATATAAACATGAACAATTTCAAGATGAATCCAACATTGATTTTTTGTCATCAAGGAAGATGTCTCTCTATTCCATGGATAAATTTGGCAGCTCTACAATTGAGATATTTCCAGGCAAAACTTTAAACATAAACAAGAACCTAGAGAAATCTCAACAAGAAGAGCTAGTCAAGATATTACAGAGACATTCTTCTGCATATGCATGGGAGTACACTGATATGAAACGGATAAGCCCCAAGACTTGCACTCATCACATCTACATAGAGGAAAATTTTAAACCAATCAGACAACCTCAGAGAAGGATGAATCCAAATCTTAGGGAGATTGTTAAAGAAGAATTGCAGAAATTATTGAATGTCAACTTTATCTATCCTATTTCAGATAGTCAGTGGGTTTCTCCTTTGGTAATTGTGCCAAAGAAAAATGGTAAATGGAGGGTATGTATTGACTACCGAGAATTAAACAAAGCTAATCTTAAAGACCATTTTCCCTTACCTTTCATAGATCAAGTGTTGGATACCTTAGCTGGAAAAAAGTACTTCTCATTTTTAGATGGGTTTAGTGGTTACAATCAAATTCAAGTAGCACTTGAAGATCAAGACAAAACTACATTTACCTGTCCTTGGGGTACCTATGCCTACCGAGTATTGCCATTTGGATTATGCAATGCACCTGCAACATTTCAAAGGGAAGTATTAGGAATTTTTTCAGATCTAATACATGATTGTGTAGAAGTATATATGGATGATTTCACAGTTTATGGAAACACATTTGAAGAAGCCTTAGCAAACTTGGAAAAAGTCTTAAAGAGATGTAAAGAAGCAAATCTTTCACTAAGTCATGAAAAAATTTTTATGATGTTTACTGAAGGAATTGTTTTAGGACATCACATTTCAGGGGATGGGATTAGAATTGATGAGTCAAAATTTGAAGTCATCTCTAACTTATCTATTCCAAGTTGTCAAAAAGATGTAAGGAGTTTTCTAGGATTTACAGGATATTATCGAAGGTTTATAGAAAACTTCACTAAGATAGCATCTCCACTCTTCAAGTTACTTACCAAGGACTATGAATTCAAATGGAATCCTGATTGCCAGTTAGCCTTTGAGACCCTGAAAACAAAAATTTATGAAGCACCCATTTTAAGGGGACCTAACTGGAAGCTACCTTTTCATATTTCAACAGATGCCTCAAATACAACTTTAGGAGCAGTATTGGGACAAAAAGACCTGATTCCTTATGCCATCTATTATACCAGTAAAAATTTGACTCCTTCAGAGTTAAACTACACTGTAACTGAAAAAGAGTTTTTAGCTGTTGTTCATGCCATAAACAAATTCAGACACTATATAACAGGCTATGAAAATTTTGTTCACACAAATCATTCTGCAATTAGATATCTAATGAATAAATCAATTACTAATGGCAGAGTCATAAGATGGTTCTTACTTTTACAAGAATTCAACATTAACATTCTAGATAGGCCTGGAAAACAAAACACAATAGTTGATTTCCTATCTAGACTCCAAAACATCCAAGACAACACCCCAGTTGAAGATCAATTTCCTAATCAATATCTTTTTGCAATTTCTACTCAAACTCCTTGGTTTGCTGACATTGCTAATTATTTAGTTTCAGGGAAATTTCCTTCAATAATGAATGCAAGAGACAAAAGAAAAATCATTTATGATAGTGCAAAATATTCATGGGTTGCTAATGAGTTATACAAGACAGGTCCAGATTTTATCATTAGGAGATGTGTTCGGGAAGATGAGATGCCTGAGATTCTCAAGGCATGTCATGATGAACCTTGTGGTGGACACTTTGCTGATAAAAGAACAGCTTATAAGATCCTTCATTTAGGATATTATTGGCCATCCCTTTTTAAATATGCTAAAGAATATGTCAAAAGGTGTGACAGTTGCCAAAGGGTAGGGAAACCTTCTCCTTCAGGTGAGATGCCATTGCAGCCTCAGGTACATATTGAACCTTTTGAAAAATGGGCTTTAGATTTTGTAGGACCTATTAGTCCTCCATCAAGATAAAAGAAATATATATTAGTTTGCACTGATTATGTTACCAAATGGGTAGAGGCCAAGCCATTACTTTCTGCTACTGAAGCATCTGTAGTTAATTTTCTTTTTGAGGATATTTTTACTCGTTTTGGTGTCCCAAGGGAAATTGTTACATATCAAGGAGCTCAATTTACATCAAGGCTAGTGGAACAAATGATGGAGAGGTACAAAATTAGACACAGAAAATCTACTCCCTATCATCCACAAGCAAATGGTCAAGTGGAATCTACTAATAAGGTCATTGAAGGGATCCTAACAAAGACTGTTCATTTACATAAAAGAGACTGGGCAAATAGGCTTCCTGAAGCCTTGTGGGCCTATAGAACTACATGGAGAAGCACAACAGGCCATACTCCTTATGAACTTGTTTATGGAAAGAAAGTTTTATTTCCCATAGAGTTCCAGATTCAAACTTTCAAAATGGCAGTTCAGCTAGGACTTGATCTATCAGAGGCACAAAAGCACAGATTGGAGCATATTAATGAATTGTATGAGATCAGACAAGATGCAGTTCAGAAAACAAGTATAGTCCAACAGCAAAGGACTAGATGGCATGACAAGTACATCAAATAAAAGAAGTTCAAAGAAGGTGACTGGGCTCTCTTGTTTGATTCAAAGTTCAAGGATTTCCAAGGTAAATTCCAAACACATTGGCTTGGGCCATATGAAATTATAAGAATTTTTGACAATGGAGCAATAAAAATCAGGACAATAGATGAAGAAGATGTCACTTTTCTTGTGAATGGTCATAGAATGAAGCTGTATCACAAACCACTCTCAAGAGAAGAATTTGTCAAGAGATTCCAGGAAAACAGTGATGTGAAGTTAATGAAGAAGAATTTTTCTTCTTCATCAACTTAATCAAATTTTCTGAAGTCAATTTATTGAAAATAATAATAATAATAATAATAAAGTATAAACATGAAAACCAATCACTGATTGGCATGTTTATACAAAAAAGGTGGAGTGAAAATCAGAATCTTTCTGACACTCTAGCTTTTCAAATCTGTTCTTTTTGCAAGCAATTATTACAAAATCATAAGTGCAGATCCATTTCACTTATGATCCATCTCACTTCATTCATCCACACTCCATTTCATTCATTCATCTACACTTCATTCATTTCACTCCATGGTCCACCTCATCTCCATCCTAAATTTTTAATTTTGATGTTTTTCTGCAATTGAATAATACACATCATGAATTGCAGGCTACTTTTCATACTCCACTCCACTTCATAAGTTGTGATCCATTTCACTCCATTATTCACTTCATTCATATTCCATTATACCATATTTCATTATCCATTTTCACTCATTCCATACAACATTCCATTCATGCCCCAAAATATTCCATTTCATGTTTCAAGTCTTCTACAGGTACATTATGCAATCAGTCAGACATTCTGCAGCTAATCAGACATTCTGCAGCCAGAGATCCTGAAGGCACTGTCCAGTAATTACTTGATCTACAACAAAATGATCCTGCATATCCATGACAGCAAGAAAAATCAAGGGAGTTATGAAGACTCAAAAATTAATGATTTTCAGGGGAGAACAAAGCATATGAAGATCACAAAGATCAGAGGAAAGGAAAAGGTAAAAGTTATGAAATTATTATAATGACAGATCATGAAAAATTTTAGTATAGTTAAGTTATGTATAATTCAAAAAGTTTTTTTAATTAATTGTGTTGATCATGCCTAACAAACCTCTCATAAAAACTTTGGCTAAAATTCCTTCTATTCCGCCATTCCAAATCCCATATTTGATCATCATTTAAAAGCTTAACGGTTAAAGTACTAAGGTGATTGGATTAGTCACGTCACTAGGCCAAAGAATTTAATGATGATTTTGAATTCCTTATGAAATATCTCTGCGGTCTTTTCTTCCGTGATATCTTTCAACTCATATACATCATCCTCGCCTCATTATACTCATTCCGTAACCACTCCATATCATTCTTTCCCGTAGCCAACTCTTAACCATTCCGGTCTGTAAAACAGAGGAAGCATCTGTGAAGCAAACAGCCATTGCCACTGTGAACAGAGGAGCAGCAATTTGAAGGTTGGAAAGAAAAACTATGGGTCTCATAGTGAGGACTGAACCGGTTGGAATAAGTACTTGGAGGGCTATCCACAAATCAGAGAAATGTTACAGCAAGTAGGTTGGTTGAAATTTTTGGAGAAATTTAGTGGTTTTCACAAAGAGGTGACTAAAACATTTGCAAGGTCCTTCAATGGAGCCGAGGTCGAAATAGGAGACATTAAATTCACTGTTATAGAGGCTTTCATTGCAGAGGCAACAGAACTACCTAGACAAGGAGAAAGGTGGTTCAAAAATAGGGAGTTTCATAACGAGACATGGAAGCAAATACTCAAGTCACCAGGTATGGATGTTTCCATTTTTAAAAAGGGTATCCCTAGCTCAGCACTAAAGAACAAATGGAGAAACATGTTGCTTATTTTGCAAAAATTTATCACTTGTGAAGGTAGATTTGGTACCTTCTATGTTAACCATATTCGGTTAATAATGCATTTCCTAGAAGAAGAAATCAACTTGCCCTTTTTCTTGCTTCATAGTTTAAAGAAAATGGCCTCATGTGTTCAAAAGAGAGTTCAATTTTTGGAAACAACCTTATACCACCATGTTTTAGTCAAAATCTTGATTGAATATCATTTGAGAAAAATGGGAGATAATTGGGATGACTTCTTAGTGAGAAATCACTTTGAAGAACCCAAGGAACCTCCACCTGAAGACAAACCTACAAAGAGAAGCAGAAGATGGAAAACCTCCAAAACTGAAACTGAAACTGGTAAAACAATACAAGAGGATAGTGAAGAAATGATTTCTAAAAAATTGGCCCAAATTAAGAAGTAGCTTAAGAAAGAGAGGATAATAAGGAAATCTGCCAGAGAGAAAGGAGAATGACCATCTCAACCAAGACGGAGCCACAGACTTAGAGGGATACTAAAGAAAACAGAGGTTAGACAAACTGGAATTATAAACATTGAGGATGAAGAAAAATCTGAGCATCAGTATGAGGAGGATTTTGATGAAGAAGCTCCTGAAATAGACCCAGCACAGCAAGAAATTTACAATTATGTTGAGACACTAGAGAAGAGAGCTTCAGAAAGTAGAGACAGAACTCCTAGTCCACCAAAATCTGCAATTGATATCCTAAGAAGAGATAAATATGAGTTAGAAATACTCAATAGGCATATCAAGAATGAGAATGAAATTCTAAGGGAGCAGGTTAAGCTGAAAACTGATATGAATTCAACTTTGTCTCTACAAATGCAAAAGTTGTACAAGGCCAGTGAAAAATTGAAGAAGAAAAATAAAAAGTTAACTAGGGCACTCACAAATTTGAGATTCAAGTTAATCATAAGGAAGCCCAGAAGGCCATTAACTGCCAGGCAAAGCAAAAGAAGAGGGTTGGATGTCCTTGCACAGGTCTCAGAGTTCATGGAATAGTGGCATGAGGACATGCAAGAACCTAGCAGTGGGGGTATGTTGAGCTTCAAAGACGTTCTTCTCTTCCACCACATTCCACTTCATTTCCTTTGTCCATTATTAATTTCAGGCTTAAATGATCAATAAGATTAGTTAAAATTTCTTTGATATTGTATATAATATCTAACTTTCTATGTTTTCATGATTTCGTTGTTGTAGTACTTTTTGACTACACCTAGCTACATAATGCAGACATTCTGTAGCTAGTTGCCGATTCTGCAGCTGTCTTCATGTCTACGCAGGTTCCAGGTGTCAACTCAGGGAAAAACACATATGGTCGTATTCCACATCATTCCCTCATCAATTGTTGCTCCCCACGAAGTCTGAGTTAAAATATCAAAGCGGTTATGCACGAATAAGAGAGGCAATTTCCTATCAAAACACGGACTCTACAGATGTCCGCAGTAAAGCACAAGACTGTTAATAAGAGTTTTAATTTGATTAGGAATGGGAAAGACACTTATCCCTATTTTTCTCAAGAATTAGTTATGTAGTTTCATTATAAGTATGACTCGGGAGACCGAGAAACTGTTGGTTAGATTTTGTTTTTGGCTGCTAGATCTTAGAAATCCGAAATACTCTGTTTTGAAGTAATTTCTCTTTTAATACAAGAAGCATCACTTTATTGAAAGCGCTGAGTGAATATTGAAGTAGATATTGCGTGCTACTCCGGTGGTAGAGGGCCCCTGCTACCTGAGCAGCCTTGTTCATATGTTTATATAAGTAACTGCATTCTTAGTTTAACCAATTTTCTGAACTTCATGTTTTTATATTCATTTGAATCGGATGCTACAGATTAGTCTTGTTCTCACAAATTCTTCCAAAAAACTACTAATATGGAATGAGGCATAACTGTAGTATTTTAGGAGTTATTTACATTTCTTTAAGCTTTATGTTTTCATGCTCAATCACATCGGTTGTTCCAGCTAGTCTTGTTTTTTTAATCTCTTCCAAAATATCACTAATTCCGGATGAGACATAGTTGTGGTGGTGTTTCAGAGCTTACCACGTTTTGTTGAACTTTATATTTTACGTTTTATGCATGAAATGATACAGCCAGACTTTTTTATACAAGCTATTCCAAAACATTACTCATATTGAACAAAGTAGGGTTGTAGTATTTCATAGAATTAGTTTCATTTTAGCTCAGTCAATACTCCGGAGGTAGATGTCATTCTAGTTTAATTCTGTCACTATATTCCAAGCTTGATAATGGTACTCTAGTTTAACCTTGTTCATTGTATTAGTATCATTCTAGTTCAGCTCCAATTCATTTCAAGTTAGATAATAGCAATCTAGTTTAGTCTTAGCTCACTGAATTAGCATTCTAGTTTAGTTGTTATCCATTGCATTTTGAATTGTATTAGTTGTTAAATTTAGATACCACGGTCTTCATTATTTACAAAACTTCTTTTGTTCCAACTTCATATTAATACATCATCATCTGGACAGAAGCTAGTAATATCAGTTTAAGGCCTTAAGTATTTTGCAACCTCTTTACCATTTCACAAATAAGCCTTTTCTCAAAGACTATTCTAAAAAGAAATCTATAACTTTTGAATAAGGCCTAGTGATGCTAAATTGAGTTGCAGAATAGAATTAGAAGTTAGTTTAGAGTAGAAATATTATTGTGTTACAAATTTTCTTTTCCAATTATGTTCCAATAAACCTTTAACCATGGATGAGATGTTGTAACATTGTAAGTTGATTGTTGACTTAGGAAAACCTCAATTGCACTGAAAAATTATCCTTTTCTCAAACTATTCCAACATATCTCTAAATGAATGAATTGGATAAGTTCATGATATGGGTTAATGAGTTCATGTTGTAATTTGTTTCTTTGCTATGAGTCCTTATCAACTTTTGCATTTTCTGTCCTCTAGTGCACACCTAGTTTAGAATAGTTTCACTCTGTTTTAGTGTAAACTTCTTAGCTCTTTTTCAAACATAAAAACCATAAAAACAGAAACATCATAAAAACACTAAACACAATGTAATGAGAAACAGATACCTAGGCACATACAGTGCACCACACTTCAGCAGTTTACTAGCCCTGGTTGATAATTAATGACCTCAATTTAGGAACACTAAGTTGAGCACAACAGTCGCAGCCTTGTTGTCAGAGGAAATGGGATGGAGAAATATGGAGGGCCACAATGGAGATGCCTTATCTGTATGAGGAAGGTCACAGAACATAAACAATAATAAGATTTCGAGTGGGAGATATAAATCTAGAGGGAGATATAAATCTCCAGGAAAGTTTGTAAAGGTGTGCTGGAAATGTGGAATGGAACGGCACTACAAAAAGGACAACAGATCTAAAGCTCCTGAGAAAGGAAAGAGACAGTGATGATGCTCCTTCTGCAGAGGCAAAAACCACCTCAGATGAAGGTGGGGATGTGTATTTGGCTTATTCTTCAAATACACATGTAGATCATGAGGCATGGTTGATTGACTTAGGTGCATCCTTTAACTTCACTCCCCGTAGGGAGTGGTTCTGTGAGTATGAGAAGTATGATGGTGGTGATGTCTTCTTAGGGGATCATAAGAAGGCCAGAATCGTCGGACGTCGAAAATTCAAGTTGAAGCTGCAAGGTGGAAGGATTAGAACACTTCTTGGTGTTATACATATTACTCCATTGGCCAGAAATCTGATTTTTGTAAGCAAGATGGATGATGCAGGTGTAAAAACAGTGTTCAAGAAAGATACCTGCAAAATGGTTCGGGGAGCACTAGTATTGATGTAGGGAGTTCGGATTGGAACTCTTTACAAGCTTCAGGGTAGCACTGTTATTAATGGGTGCAACAGTTCTGTGGTTCCTGAAAGTGGAGCGGAAAGCCTAGCGGTCTCTAGAGAAAAGACCATTGTATCGCATCAAAGGCTTAGACATATTGGAGAGAAGGGCCTTCAGATATTGCATGGAAATGGTATGGTAGAATTTATGTCTAATTTCTCTCTGGATTTTGATTTCTGTGCACATTGTATATATGGGAAGCAAAATCGAGTGAGTTTTCCCTCTGGTGCTAAGAGGGTGAACAAGATATTAGAGCTTGTGCACAGTGATGTGTTTGGACCTATGTCGGTTCCATCACTGGGAAAGTCTGTGTACTATGTTTCATTCATAGATGACTTCTCAAGGAATACATGGATATATTTCTTGAGGAAGAAATCTAAAGTCTTTGACAGATTTAAAGAATTTAAGGCTCTGGTGGAAAACCAAACAGAGAAGAAGATAAAGGTGTTGAGGACAGATAATGGTGGAGAATTCTGCAAGAAGAAATTTGAAGAGTTCTGTCAGAAGTGTGGTATAGCACGGCAAAATACTAATCCATACACACCTCAGAAAAACAGAGTTGCATAAATAATGAACAGAACACTGATGGAAAAGGCAAGAAGCATGCTTAGTGGTACCGGGGTAGGACAAGAATTCTGGGCAGAGGCAGTGGAGACTGCATGTTACCTGTTTAACAGATCACCTTCATCAGCGTTGGAGGATAAGACTCCACATGAGGTATGGACTGGTAAGAAACCCTCTTTTTCCCATCTGAGGGTATTTAGATGTGATGCATATGTACATGTCCCAAAGGAGAAAAGGACCAAGTTGGATAATAAATCTGAAAGGTACATCTTTATTAGGTATAAGGATTGTTTAAAAGGTTACAATATTTGGAACCCAGAAACAAGGAAAGTTGTGTACAGCCGAGATGTGGTGTTTAGAGAGCTGAAAGATGTTGTTAAACATAAATTCCTACCAGGGGAACCTAAGAAGATAGAGTTTTATCTAAAGGAGGATGAATCTGACTCTACAACAGAAGAAGATTCAGAAGAGGAAGAGCCACAAACTCCAGTTGTGAGAAGATTGGTTCAGGAAAGAAGGCAGCCAGAAAGGTATATTCCATCTACTTTTTGTTCAAATTTTACTTTAACTATCACTGATGATGTTCCCAGAACTATCAGGGAGGCAGTGGATTTAGAGGATGGTAAACTCTGGAAGGAGGCCATGGTTGATGAAATGGAATCCTTGCACAAAAATGAGGCATGGGATTTTGTGGAGTTGCCAGATGGAAGGAATCCCATCGAGACAAAATGGGTGTTTAAGAAGAAGATGAATGTAGAAGGAAAGGTGGAGAAATACAAAGCTCGGTTGGTAGCAAAAGGTTATTTTTAGGTGTCGGGAATTGATTTTGGTGATATTTTTTCTCTTGTTTCCAAGGTTACTTCTATTAGATTACTTTTATCTGTTGTTGCTGCATTTTATTTTGAGGTAGAATAGATGGATGTGAAGACAACATTTCTTCACGAAGATCTGGAAGAGGAGATCTACATGAAGCAACCAGAAGGCTTTGTGGTGAAGGGTAAGAAAGAACCGGTATGCAAGTTAAAAAAAGTATTTGTATGGGTTAAAACTATCACCAAGGATGTGGTATCAGAAATTTGATACCTATATATGGGGACTTGGCTTCACCGGAAGCAAAGAGGATCACTGTGTTTATTTTAAATTAATTGGTGACCATGTTATTTATTTGGTCTTGTATGTGGATGATATGTTGCTGATTGGAAATGACAAAGAAATTATCCAATATTTGAAGACCCAATTTTTCTCCAAATTCGACATGAAGGGTCTTGGTGCTGCAAACTATATTTTGGGCATGGAAATTAAGAGAGACCGAGCAAAGAGGAAGCTCTGGTTAAACTAGAGGAAGTATGTCGAGACTATATTCCAGAGGTTCAATATGCAGGATAGTAAACTGGTGAAGGCTCCTATTCCTGTAGGTGTAAAGTTGTCTGTTGAACAGTGTCCCAAGACACAAGAAGAAGAGGAGGATATTTCCTGTGTTCCATATGCAAGTGTAGTGGGTAGCTTGATGTATGCAATGGTTTTTACTAGACCAGAGATTGCACATGCAGTGGGAGAATTGAGTAGGTTTACGAAAAAAACAGGGAAGGAGCATTGGATAATAGTGAAGTGGGTTTTCAGATATTTGCATGGCACTAGTGATTATGGTTTGTGCTACCAGGGAAGGCCAGGATTGGACAGAGTTTTGGACATTCGTGATTTTTTTGATGCGGACTGGGTTAGAGATATGGACCAAAGAAGATCTACAAGTGGGTATGTGTTTAGCCTATTTGGAGGTGCAGTCAGTTAGATGAGTAAAATACAGTCTGTAGTGGCTTTTTCAACTACAGAGATAGAATACATGGTAGTCACTCATGCAAGAAAGGAAGTAGTTTGGTTGCAAATATTGTGTTCAAGTTTGGGGTTGGTGCAGCGGGCTATAAGGATAGACTGTGATAGCCAAAGTGCAGTTTTCTTGGCTAAGAACCCTGTTTATCATTCAAAGACAAAGCACATTGATGTTCAATATCACTTTGTGAGAGATATGGTTGAGGATAAAAGGGTGTTGCTAGTAAAGGTGGACACTTTGAAGAATGTTGCAGATGCATTGACGAAGTCTATGAGCACTCAGAAGTTCTCTTGGTGTAGAGAAACAATGGGTGTTGCAGAGTTGGGCTAATGACTAAGCTCTCCTGTGGCCCCCTGCGGAAATAAAACAACAAGTGGGAGAATGTTGGGTATGTGTTATATTCTTTCCATGATTATTGGACCCTATTTTTCGGTGGGCAGGCCCACCCATGGTTTTGTGCATGGGTTTGCACATGGTTTTGGGGCATGATGATTTTGGACCCCTGATATTTTGTAGATCTGGTCAAGGGAACTACGGTTATGTTCTAATCTAGTGTTAATGGATTGGGGTTTATGTATGCTTCGACATGCATATATATGTGTTGTAACACTAAAAGGAATACAATGAAAAATCAAGCTGGTCGTCCCGATTTGGGATCCAAGGGAAAATATATGTGTATATCTGTTTTATGTTTTATTCTCTCACTTTTGTTTATTTTTTGGTTTTAAGATTCGTTTGTAGATAACTTCTGTACAGGGTTAAAACCTACATGGGTGGGAAATTTTTTCCTAAAAAATCTTTATACACTTTCCAAAATAATGTAAACATAGTTTAGATGTACAAACATGGAGACGGGTGTCCCAGAAACATGGTGACCTACGTGATGGAGGTGTGATTTTGTTTTCTAATAGTGGGGGGCCCATTGGTTGGTCTCTGAGCGGGGTTAATGAGGCAGATGAAGTGTCATAAATGAGATCATGTTGTATGGGGGGATGACAGGCCCAATGTAGAATGCAGAGGTGCATTCATATTTATCTGTGATAACTGAATGGGGTGGCTCGGGAGATATGGATAGAAGTAAGTGAAGAAGTGAAGAATGAGGTTGATCTTCATGGCGTACAAGAAAAATGGCTTACGGGCCAGAGTGGATGGTCATGGATCCCGATAGTATGTTGGAGTCTATGACATGTTATGATCCTTCAGTGGGAAGTTTCTATCGATCGGAATGGACGCATACCACATGCAGGGGATGTGGTTGTAGGCGAGGTCGAGATGATGGACCCTACGGTGTATTTTTGGAGAAATGAGGTCAAGATATGTAAATATTTTGTAATAATCCTATCATCCTGAGTGGTGAGCGATATCTGCTCTGGCCACTGGGGTGTTGATCGTGGCAAGGAGTTTGTGGTGTACCTACAATTTCAATGACCAATACCCCAAGTGAAAAATATTTTTTGAACATATAAATAATCTGAAAGTAGTTGAACAATATGAATTTAAAAACAAGAGAATGCTCACCTGAAGTGATATTCTGAGTGTGTGGCGGTCCCAAAAATGATTTTGGGAAATAAATGGAATGGAGGGTACCATAATGAAGATGATGTGGTTTTTAAACTTGTTTCTTTGATGGTTTTGAAAAAAAATGTCCTAAGCTCCTATACTGGGCTCGATAAGATGTCAAAAAAGGTTATATATAGGGGAAAGTGGGTCGTATTCCACCTCATTTTCACTTACTATTTTTGGAGGCCAAAGTTGTTCCAGGAGTTGTTTCTTGCTGTTGCGGTCAACCTGTGTACCTGGTAAGTGTGTGGGCCCGTGTTTAAAAATTTAACTAGGTTCGGTATTCATAATAACATGTGTAATTTTTATTTTATGTAATTGATGAAAAGAAGAAAAATAAAATTATTATTGCAATGCTTGTCTCATGTGTTTCATGAGTAAGGAATTTTGTTTTAGTGATATCTCCCATTGTGAGCCTTTAGGATTTGTCATCTAGTTATAAAAGTCAATTTGAGTCTTTGTCGTGTATGAAGGACAATTATAGGGCATGTTATATATTTATATATGTCCTTAAATAAGTTATAAATCCCTCCCATACCAATACAAAGTGACCTCCTTCAAGTCGGCTTCAAATAATAATATAATCTCTCAAATAGACATGTGAGCTCATAATCATCTCATGTCAGCTTATATACATGGGAAAAAAACTATAAATAGAGTTTTCCAGATTCCATTTCATAACAGAATTTTAGAGAAGGTTGTTCGATCAAGTCTACAACAAGAAATGTGAAGCTTACAAAAGGAATTTTGTTATCAAGTGAAGGAAGGAAAGTATAAACTGAGCTCATTTTAGTTTTTCTTTTTGGGTTAATTTCCTCTACATGTGTGGGGTAGAAAAATATCAGTTGTAGTAGAAGGAGCCAAGAAGAACAACAATATTTTTGGGTAGTCAACTTGAAAGAAGTTCAATTCATAAGAGAGGTCGAGTCAAGATAGTAGGAGACTCCATCCCAAGTGAAGGAAAGTCATAATAATAGGTCTTATGTAAAAGTTAGAATTAGGATTGCAGAACTTATTCAAGGAGGTTGAAGGTTTGAATCAGATATTTGAAGTGGAAGAGGAGCCGAGACAAAGGAAGGAGAAGAAGGTTGACTATCATCAAGGGAACTTGTGTCTTGGTCTTGGAGTGGAAAGTAGGTCAAGGGTCTTGGTATTGGTATTCTTCAATTGGAATCTCTATAAGAAGAATATTTTTTTCAAGTTTTCCTCTCAAGAGAGAGAGGTTTTGGCCCTCGCTGATAGCCTATATTCTATGTCTCTTGTCTATTTATGTTTTATGCATTGGTATTTGTTTTATTAATAAGAACACTAAAAACCTAAGTAAAATAAGATCCTAATTGAAAGAAGTAAAAATCACTCACAAGAAGTTACTAATAGAAGAGAAATCACTTAATTTCTATGTCCTAGATTTATCAACATGGTATCAGAGCTAAGGTGACTAAGTCAAGGAAGGGCATCTTATCAAGGGACACTCAAGTATCAAATCTCAAGGAAGGCATCAAATCAAATATAATCTTGAAGTCAAAGGAAGCATTATAACCATAGATCAAAGAAGTCTAAAAATAATTATTGGGATCATCATCAAGAAAATAAGGCCCAAAACCCTACATCTAATCAAGTTGAATACAATCTATGAATCAAGTGTTTTGAAGACTATTCATCCAAAAGAATTTAGATCAAAAGGAGGTCTCATCTCAATCTCTGTGGGATCAAGGATCATTCTTGAAGAAAAATACCTTCATCAAGGAGAAGTTTTATATACTCTATATCATCATCAACATCAAGGAAGAAACAAGAAGGATCATCCTATCAAGTAAGTATATTTATTTCCACATTTGAATCTGTCAAAATGTATTTTTGCAAAGAAAGAAACAAATTGGTTGGGGCTTCAAATTCTCTTGCATTGAAGAAAAGGACATATTTGAATCTCATTAAAAATGAGGTTATGGAACATGTAAAATGTTTTATCACTAAACCAAGAAAGGAAGATGATAAATTTGTTTCCAAGTATATGAAATGGGAAGTTAGGGCTCAAAAGGTTCTCATAGAATCCATCAAGGATCCCCTCATCCCATATGTATCTAACCTCAAAACTTCAAAAGAAATCTATGACAGATTGGTAGAGTTGTATTCTGTAAGACATTAGGGGACTTTTGAGGTCTAAAATGGGCCTCCTAAGGAAAATGTACAATCAAATTTCACTTTATGAGAACCAATCATATTTTAGGAGATGACATCATCCCTAATGGTTGAGGTGGCATTGTTTGAGTTAAAGGTACTTACTTGTCACATTATCAATGGTGAATAAAAACTCATGGTTAACCATGGTAGTGCTCTAAGTAATTTTTAAGTCAAAGTAAGGTACTCATAATAAATGTCATTTCACACATTTTGAAAAAAAATATATTATTGTCATTTCATATTTCTTGAAAGAAACAATGCATATCCCTATACATTTATTATATTATGTTATATTATACTATATTATATTATATTATTTTCATATAGTATATTAATTACATGTTATTATACAATTTAAATAATATAAAATTTAATTAATAGCATATAATATAATTAAGAATTTATAAATTTATATTTATATTTTATTTTAAGTTATTTAAGTACAAAGGACAAATGCATTAGTTGTTCAATGATAATGATTTTCTCTTGAAAAAATCATTCTTATTTATAGTCACATCAATACAATTTTTTTATTAATTTTATTTTGGTAAAAATTTTGAATTGAAATTAACTATGGTCACATTGATTGTGGTGCAAAAAATGAATTGAAAATTCATAAATATTATTTTATTGGTTTAGCTATTATTTTATTATTTCCTTAGGAGGCCCATTTTAGACCTCAAAATTCCCCTAATGACTATTGGAGAAGTCATCTCATTAAGGCAATAACTCTACAATATGAAAATGTCAAGGAAATATGGAATAGCCTCATACTTGATGAGGATATCTTAAATATGGGATCAACTACAAGATCTGGGAGAAGTCATGTTTGATAGAGAAATGACTACAGTGGTATTAAATGCACTACCAGAAGAGTGAGGTAACTTTACTTCAAGTATTTATGGAAAGAAGGAAGCTAATCCATTCTATGATCTATGGTCACTGTGAAATATTGAAGAATCTAGACTAAAGGCCAAATCTGATGTGGGAGTAGATGGGTTAAATCAAGCATATGCTGTAATGAAAAAAATAAAGGGACAATTTGGAAATTTTGGTCCTCATAAAAAGAAGAAGAACATGGCTAAAATACAATGTTATGGGTGTCAATAATATATGCACCATAGGAGAGATTATCCTAAGCTCAAGAAGGACAATAAAAAAATTGGAAGAGAAGAATCCCACATCACCGAGGAAGTGGAGTAATTTGAAAAGAAGAAATCCATGAAGGAGGAAGTAATAGATCTTCACTATTGAGATATTATTCCTCACATAATTTCTTTTCAAGTTCCTAAGTATTATGTTGTAATATATGCCTATCATGATTCACTAAGTAAAATAATGAGATACATCAAGGCATCATAGAAGCATTGAAAATAAGATCTTGAGACATCATCATAAAGAAGCATGAAAGATGGTTAGAATCTATGGACGTCAAGGATATAGCTCTTGGGAATCTCATTGAAAACGTAATTATTAAGGTCATCTAGTACAAGGTTTATCATACATATGTCAAAAGGAAACATCTATTCAGTGGGATACTTTAGATCCTCAAGATTCTCTGATGGAACCTTCATTGAAAGGTTCACTGATAATGAGGGGAAGCAAGTGTTTCATAAAAAAATCCAAACTTATGGAATTCATGGGATGATGGTATGATGACATAAAAGGAGAAGAAAATCAATGGATTTAAGCTCTTTCAGTCAAGAAAGTTTTTGTAGGAATTCTGGACGACCCAAAGGAAAATGAGGTATGTATGCTTACAGTCTATATTCAAGATTAATTTCATATGGTTGCAGGTAACATGGATCAATGCTCTATCTTGAGAGAATAATCAAAGGAAGGATCTCCTCCTTTGAAGGAGTGCAGAAATGCATGGGTCACACATTCACTAAAATCAACATAATATGTCCTCATATGTGATATTAGGTGGTTGACTATAATTGAAGAATTATAATTGGAAATTCCTAGGAATGAAATGTGTGAAGAAAGGAAGGAAGAGATCATGGAATATGCAACCATGGTCAAGGAAATCAACATCTGAAAGACCAAGAATATTTGACTAGGACATTTCCATGAAAGATATGAAGACTCTGATGGAGTCTGAAAAATAAAGAGACCCTTTACAATATATATTTTTGGTAGATTTGTCGATATGTATGCAGGATGTTGATGCAAACTAGAAGATGTCATGATGAAATATCATCACAAAGGTAATGTTGATTTTAAGGGAAATTCGTTTATTTTTGAAAAAATATCTGGATGGGTTTATGCAGGGTTTCCAAGGGAATATCTATGGATGTCTTCCCCCACCAATGCACATGTATTAGGATGAAATATCGTTAACTAAACATGGAATGAATAAATCATCATGGCATGAAGGAAGGCCAGATATGGACTGATGGATCACTTTCTGATTATGACATGGCTAACTCATGGATGAAATTGATGGATGGTCGGTTCCCTATGTAGAAGTCCCAAACATGAAGACTCCTAGATAAGGAAAAGAAGTTAATGACATCATGAGGAGGATTTCTTCAAGTATTTGGTTGTCCCATCACCTCCACCTGAGGAGTTGTTGTAGGTCCCTAATTAAGAGGGAGCCTGGAAACAAGTTTCTTACTTAGTAGAAACTTGGAATCAAAATTCCTAAGCCAAGAGGGAGCTTAGGTACATTCCTTCCATAGGAATGAGTACATTCCTTTATTAGAATAGATATGTCCTCCTTAATTAAGAGGGAGAGATAGACACATCATTCTTGTCTTCACTTTGGAAGACAAAATGGAGGATTGGGTAAACATCTGGAAGCTAATGCTCTTTGAGGACGTATTAGGGAATCTAAGATAAGATTAGTCATTAAGGACCAATTTTATTTGATGACTAGGAATCCAAGATAAGAATAGTCCTGGTGGAACACACCCCAAGAACCCAGGTGAGGTACGTTCTGAGAGAGACAATGATGAGGGCGTCTATACATCATTTGTATCAACAGCATTGTGCTAAGATCTCATGGCCAAATAGAGTTTTTAGCCAAGGCCTTGATATGTGACAATGTTAGTTGATATGATGATATACATATGGGAACCATTCTGACTCTTCTTATGAGAAATTATTCAGATTGAGAATGACCAAGTACCATTATAAATACCTCCCTAGTTAAGAGGGAGTATTGAAAAGTGTAACTAGGTTCATTCTTCATAATGACATGTGTAATTGTGATTTTACGTAATTTATGAAAGAAGAAAAATAAAATTATTATTGCAATTCTTGTCTCATGGGTTACATGAGCAAGGAAATTTATTTTAGTGATGGCTCCCATTGTGACACTTTAGTATTTTTCATCTAGTCATAAAAGTCAATTTCAGTCTATGTCATGTATGAAGGACCCTTATTGGGTATATTATATATTTATATAAGTCCTTAATTAACTTAGAAATCCCTCCAAGGCCATGAAAAATTCACCTCGTTCAATTCAACTTCAAAATAATAATATAATCTCTCAAATAGATATGTCGGCTCACAATAATCTCATGTAGCCTTATTTACATGGGAAAACAACTATAAACAGGGTTTTTTGGACTCCATTTCATAGCAAAGTTTTAGAGAAGGTTTTTCAATCAAGTCTGCAACAAGAAATGTGAAGCTTACAAAAGGAATTTTGTTATCAAGCGAAGGAAGGAAAGTATAAACCGAGTTCATTTCAGGTCTATTTTCTTTATTAATTTCCTCTATATGTGTGGGGTAGCAAAATATCAGTTGCAGCAAAAGGATCCAAGAAGAACAACAATCCTTTTGGGTAGCTGAGTTGAAAGAATTTCAATTCATAAGAGAGGTTAAGTCAAGGTAGTAGGAGACTCCATCCCAAGCGAAGGAAAGGCATAAGAATAGGTCTTATGTACAAGTTAGATTGAGGATTTTAGACCTAATTCAAGGAGGCTAAAGGTTTGAAGCATAAATTCAAAGTGGAAGAGGAGTGGAGATAAAGGAGGGAGCAGAAGATTGACTATAATCAGGGGAACTTGTGTCTTCGTCTTGGAGTGAAAAATAGTTCAAGGGTCTTGGTCCTGGTATTCTTCATATAGAATATCAATAATAAGAAGAAATTGTTAGGGTTTTCCTCTCAAGAGAGATATTTTTTGGCCCTAGATGATAGCCTATATTCTATGTCTCTTGTCTATTTATGGTTTATGCATTGGTAGTTTTTTATGAAGAAGAACACTAATAAACTAAGTAAAAGAAGATCATAATATAAAGAAGTAAAAATCACTCACAAGAAGTTACTAATAGAAGACAAATCACTTAATTTATATGCCCAAGGTTTCGCAACAGGGAGAGATATGTCAGAGCATGAAACCTAAGCTTTGTCAATTTGGTAGTCTTAGGCTAGGTAAGCCACATAGGGGTACCATGTATGACCTTTTAAGGGTGAAAATATTCGACCGCGTGAGTGATTATGGTTCATCTATGCGTTCAACGCGTGTATTCCTTAGTTCCATGCAGCGAATCCAAGGGAAACGAGATGAAAGCCTCACGGTCAGTACGACTGAAAGGAAAAAATTCACAGTGTCATTGGAATGTCATCGTCCTAGCTCAACGTCCCTATGTTGGGCTTTCTGCAATCTTATAACTAGAACAAGCGCACGGACAACGTCTGCTCAGTGAGAAGACATGTGTCTCCGGAACATGCATCTCCAAGGTTTCTCGCCTACCAGACGTGCATATCATGCGTCTGTCTGAAACATAGATGTGTGACACATGCGTCTATTATGGGAAAATCCATGCCTTGACTTAAAATTTTAGTTTTTCATCCTATAAGGCTAATTTTTTAATTTTGAAATATTTGATGGCAATATGGGAATGCTATGGCAGGAGCGATATTGGGAGCCCCTGTGCACAGTGATCACAGGGGACATTGTGGCTATTATGACAGTAGCCGGCTAGGGGTTAATGAAGTTCCTTCAGAACCCCACTTTGAGGTCGCAGGATGTGTTCCAGTGGTTTTTGGTGTGATGTTGGGACATGGATGGACATATCTTCAGCATCTGAGGGACTGATCAACCGATTATTGTTGCAGTATAAATTTACTTTGTGACTAGGTTGGTACCTCATGGAGAGGTCTTATTTCATCCCCTGCCAGCACAAAAGGTATATATCTGGAGATGGGCAAAGGGAGAGATCCATTATCGTCCCAACCCCTATGATGAGGGGTGCATCAAAGTTTTTTCTATTAGGGATCTTTCCGAGTGAGAAATGTAGGCAATGATTTTTCATCTAGCAAGGTTGGCGTCCCCTCACCAGGTATTGAGGCCATAGGTTGCAGTATTATAGAGGCTGCATGCAAGGCACTTTTTTTACTAGGTCGGGTTAGTATGCCTAGGGATGGTATCCTAGTTTACATGGGTTTAGCAGGCAAGGGCTTGGAGCTTCTATTATGCCAAAATTCTCTGTAGTATCATATATGAGTGGGACGTGATGTTACAACCTTTTATATCAGTACCCCCAGGTCTTTCTAGAGACACACAGATGAGGCAGTGGGTTCCTGTGATGCCGCAAGATGGTGGTGGTGGAGCGGGGAATTACTGGAACGCCCAGGTGGAGGGTTGGTCTAGGTCCAACGCTCATATGATTCTCAAGTACCTGTATCATGGTGTGACCTTTATAGGTGATATAGATATGGGGATCCCTCCTGGTGACACTTAGGGGCCCAACAAGTATGTGATTTGTGATTTCTACATTTATGGTTTTTGACATGTATATTTGATATGATGTTTATATCTATATTTGTGCTTGCAGATGTGGGGCCCCATGGATGACCATTGGTATACCTAGTAGGAAATGATTTGCGATGCATGGGAGTGGTTTGCGCTCCTATTGTACCGCAGCAAGGAGGGACGCTCGAGAGAAGGTGGGGCGTGGGAGGCCAACGCGACACTGATGAATTTAGATTGATTATCCATTTGGGGAGGGGGCCATATCCTTAGCTTCCTGGGATATGAAGAGACTAAGGGAGCACGTCGAGGTAGTTTAGGCCCAATCAGTGGATTTAGAGGCGCAACTGAGGTATTATGAGGATGCCTCGGGCAGAGAAGACACCCTGATAAGGGGGATGCCTGAGGATGGGTGGGCTGGAATAGGAAAGGTGGTGGTGGATACAGTGATTGCGCATGATCGGGCACGACAACTGAATCTTCAGTGCATCATGATGGCAGTGTCCACGACATGTCACATTGTTTCACTTGATGAGGTATTTGGACCTCAGGAGGGGGGGGGAGGGCAGGGCCCCAGCCCTATATAGTATTTTATGTATGTACCAGGGAAAGCACCCATTGTGAGGATGCTCCCTTATTTTGTGAGGACTTATTTTACCTAGCCTTGAGCCAGCGGATGTGTATATATTTTTTTGTTCATATATATATTTTTATATGTATATATGAGATATGATTTTTTGCAGCTCTCATGATGTGTTCTGAGTATCTGTTTATACATGTGATGTATGTGTACATTTATGTGATGGATGATATGCTTATGGTTTATGTTTGATGGTATATATGTGATACATTCCAGTCTAGGACTTAATTAGCTATGCGATCAGCTGTGTGATTTTGATACCTTGGTATATGTGTAAATGTGATATGATCAAAAATTCGATCTAACCTTTGTGCATAGAGATGCTTCTAAAAAAAGGCATGGATAACGAAATTGAAAGGTTTTATTCAACTATGATAGAACAAGCTAGGAATCAAGTAATACATGGAGACGTTGGATACCTAGGAGGGAGGCATCGGTCAAGAGGTCTATGACGACGTCGTATTTGGCTTTATTGTTGGTGGCTGACCCGATACATAGTCCATTAGTGAGACAGGGTGTTCAGTCATAAGAGTATATGGGCCACACTGCTACAACGAATTTTTTTGACCATAGAGAGGCACCATCAAAAAATATGTAACGATAGACTAGTAGATATCCATCTACGACACATGATGAGAGAGAGAATTTAGAGTGGATCCATGATGAGGTGGTCATCATAAAAATAATTCATGGTGCATACATGTACATTATAGGGCCATTTGAGCATTCTTATGGATGAAATTATTTAAGATAGAGTCCATTGATGGGATTTTTGAGGTATGTCCCATCGGGCTCTGATAATATGTATGCCCCCTTGAGGAGGCAATGTTTGACAATGTATGGACCCTTCCAGAATGTCTCAAACTTCTCGGTCCCTAAATATTCTTTGAAAACATCATAGCGGAGAACTTGCTTGCCTTCGGTGAATGTCCATGGGGTGATGTTGTGATCAAATGAGGGTTTGACCCTGTTTTTGTGTGCTTCGTTGTGCTGGAGAGACTTTCGTCAACCAGTTCCAATTGCACAAACCTTTGTTCTAAAGGTTTGGTGTCGATGATAAGTTCGATGGCTAAATGCAGGATAGGAATATTGAATTGAATGGGGAGCACAACTTCAACCCCATAGACTAATTGAAAGGGTTTGAAACCTTTTAATTCTTTGACCGCTATGCAGTGTGCCCACAAGGTTGAAAACAACATGTGGTGCCATTTTTTTTTGTGATTTTTTACCATACGCTGCAATATTGTTTTGAGAACTTTCTTGATAGCTTCTACTTGGCCATTAGATTTAGGGTAGTATGGGGATGCGAACTCATGAGAGAAACCAAGGTGTTGGGATAACTCCTAAAATATTTCATTCTCAAAAATTTTCCCATGATCAAATACCAATGCCTTGGGACATAGAACCATATGGTTAAATAAAACTTGTGTGGCGGTTTCTGTGGTGTTATTATACGTGGGCATGGCTTTTGCCCATTTGGTGAAGTAATATACGGAAACCACAATGTACTTATGGTTACCATATGATGGGGGGTTGCAAGTCATGAAGTCTATGCCTCATTTTCAAAAGGGTCCAACAATGATGACTTGACATAGGGGAGCTAGAGGGGCTCGATCCTTATCAGTAACTCGTTGGCATTGCTCACATATTTTGACTGCTTGGATGTAGTTGTGAAAAAGCGTGGGCCAGAAAATAACTGACATGGAGGATTTTCTGAGCAGTACCCATCCTTGAGAGGTGATCTCTGCAAGCTCCACCGTGACAATCATTTAAGTCCTACTTGGCTTGTTCATGAGTGAGGCACCTACGAAGGATAGTTTCAATACCTCATCGATAAAGGACATATCCCATAAGGAGGTAATGGAGGGCCTGATGGCGTATATACCTCTAATCGTCAAAAGTAAGCTAAGGTTTGAACATCTGAGTTCGTAAAAAGAGGAGGATATCACCATCCCAGGGGTATTCTATTGATACTAAGAATGGATGTTCATAGGGGAGAGAATCATTAATGAGGGATCCTTGGGTCTCTGTTGGAATATCAGTGATGAAATCAACGAGGATGAGCACTTTTTTTATTTTAGGGGAAGTAAAATGTAGATCAAATTATTTCATTATAACTATCCATCGAGCGTCTTTTTGGTTCATCATACAGTGAGTGAGAAAATATCGAATGGGATTGATAGCTGCTATTACGATAGTGGTCTGAAGTATGATATAATGTCGAAGCTTATGTATTGAATGTACTAGGGATAAGGAATTTTTTTCCTCTGGATAATACTTCAATGCAAGCCCAGATAGGTTCTTTCTGACATAATAAATTCTGTACTCCTTTTTATCTAGTTCGTCCTCAACTAACACCCTGGCGATGGCTACATCTGATGTTGCTAGGTATAGGGTATAGCCTTTATTGTGGTTGAGCGGGATAGTCAAATAAAATTGAGATAATTCATATTTTAAAGCTTCAAATTATTTTTGCGCCTATTCATCCCATTGGAATGGAATATCCTGATGAAGGACGTGTCAAAATCCCTACCCTAGACTTTGAGAGGATCAACTCTAATACCTTGTTGGGAAACTCTAAATCCCAATAGTCTTCTACCGTTGACACATACAAAACACTTGAGAGGGTTAAAGCGTAGGTTATATTGTTGACATCTTTGAAAAACCAAGTGAGTATCCTCCAAATGGTTAGCACACTTCTTAGATCATACTGTAAGGTCATCCAAATAGGTGAGGATAAGATCATCCAAGTCATGGAAGATGTAATTCACGGCCCGTTGTAAGGTGGCGCCAGCGTTTTTAAGACTGAAAGGCATTACTTGGTATGCAAATATTGTTGATTTTTTGAAGCATTGGATGTAATATAAGCCCCTAATTTTTTGGAGAGGCTTAGACACATGCATTAAATATAAACCAGAAATTTTTTTGGGAAAATCCATTGAGAAACAGTTTTATAAGAAAAAATAATTATTTTTAATGAGGACCCTAAGTCTAACTTAGGAAGTTAAAATAATTATTTAGTATTACTGTAAACTATGGGTGAATCTTCTAGATAAAGTAGATCAAGTCTAATATAATCTTATCTGTTGATTGGATATCTAATATCGGTCGTTGATTTTTCAACGAGAAGGCTATAAATGAAGACTTGAGGGTCATTTGTAAACTACACCAAGATGATCTAGTTATTGAATTTTTCTAATGGCACAGTGCTCGAACAAAAATCAAATCTAAGTGATTCTTGATTGCAGTGAGGGGAAGAGTAATTCCAGTTGGAGATTTTTCCTGAGCCGGGAATACATCGAAGAGAAGACAAAGATTAGATTAGTAGAGGTAGCGTAGCAGCTACGGAGAGGCAGCGTTGCAGCCTTAAGGGAGTCTGAAATTCAGTTGAGGGTCATCTAGATCCAGCACCGCAAAGCCGAGGTATGAGACCGGAAGGGGCCAGAAGGGTATAACCAGCCATCTGAATACCAACTATACATAAGCCATGCAGTCCCCACGTAGAGTGATGCAGAGACTGCGCAACACAGTGGAGGGCTTGTAGTCTAGGGTTTGTTGGTCAGTCGGGTTTCCAAATTTCACTATGATATTTCTCTCAATAACTCTTTGTCAGTCATATTCTCTGCAGGGATTTCCAAAAAGGGATCCCAGATTTGTATTCAGAAAATCACTGCATAATATATAAACCCTCAGATTTTCTACACTGGTTTTCTTGCATTGGGTTTTCCTGGGGATGTTAGTCCAAAAATAATGATGTCTTGTGTTTGCATTATTTTTCTTGCTCAATTTATGATTTCAAAAATGTATTTTAATTGGTGAAGGTTGCTTTGATATTTTAAGAACTGATCTTAAATAACTGCTCTAATGTTCTTGGAGGTGGCACTTCCTTAATGGCCTAGACTTTGAGAGGATCAACTCTAATACCTTGTTGGGAAACTCTAAATCCCAGTAGTCTTCTAGCGTTGACACATACAAAACACTTGAGAGGGTTAAAGTGTAGGTTATATTGTTGACATCTCTGAAAAACCAAGCGAAGATCCTCCAAATGGTTAGCACACATCTTGGATCATACTGTAAGGTCATCCAAATAGGTGAGGATAAGATCATCCAAGTCATGGAAGATGTAATTCATGGCCCGTTGTAAGGTGGCGCCAACGTTTTTAAGACTGAGAGGCATTACTTGGTATGAAAATATTGTTGATTTTTGGAAGCATTGGATGTAATATAAGACCCTAATTTTTTGGAGAGGCTTAGACACATGCATTAAATATAACCCAGAAATAGTTTTGGGAAAATCCATCGAGAAACAATTTTATAAGAAAAAATAATTATTTTTAATGAGGACCCTAAGTCTAACTTAGGAAATTAAAATAATTATTTAGAATTACTGTAAACTATGGGTGAATCTCCTAGATAAAGCAGATCAAGTCTAATATAATCTTATCTGTTGATTGGATATCTAATATCGGTCGTTGATTTTTCAACGAGAAGGCTATAAAGGAAGACTTGAGGGTCATTTGTAAACTACACCGAGAGGATCTAGTTATCGAATTTTTCTAACGGAGCAGTGCTCGAACAAAAATCAGATCTAAGTGATTCTTGATTGCAGTGAGGGGAAGAGTAATTCCAGTCAGAGATTTTTCCTGAGCCAGGAATACATCGAAGAGAAGACAAAAATTAGATCAGTAGAGGCAGCATTGTAGCCTTAAGGGAGTCCGAAATTCAGTTGAGGGTCATCTAGATCCAGCACTGCAAAGCGGGGGTATGAGACCGGAAGGGACCACAAGGGTAGATCTAGCCATCTGAATACCAACTACACATAAGCCATCTGGTCCCCACGCAAAGTGATGCAGAGACTGCGCAACACAGTGGAGGGCTTGTAGTCCAGGGTTTGCTGGTCAGTCGGGTTTCCAAATTTCACTATGATATTTCTCTCACTAACTCTTTGTCAGTCATATTCTCTGCAGGGATTTCCAGAAAGGGATCCCAGATCTGTATTCAGGAAATTACTGCATAATATATAAACCCTCAGATTTTCTACACTGGTTTTCTTGCATTTGGTTTTCCTAGGGATGTTAGTCCAAAAATAATGATGTCTTGTGTTTGCATTATTTTTCTTGCTCAATTTATGATTTCAAAAATGTATTTTAATTCGTGAAGGTTTCTTTGATAATTTAAGAACTGATCTTCAATAACTTATTTAAATTAGATTTGGAAGTAGGAGAAGTATTTCATCTTGTTACAATAGAGATTCTTAGATTTGGGATCTTGGTATTTTCACATGGTATCAAAGGTTGCATTGAAACAGAAAGAATAGATCCAGTGTGTGACAGAGGCCAAAGAACTACAGAAAGTAGCCATTTGAATCACCATAGGGATTGCGCAGTCCAATTTAGGAGGGATGAAATTTCTGGGAAGGTCTCTCGCTGAGTGAGTTGACAAAGAGGTAATACTTCCATATCATAATTTTTTCCAAGGAAGATGGAGGAATGTAGAGCTAGTGGGATTCAGTTTCTATAGGCAGATCTTGATTTTACAGGGCAGAAAGTGTCAGAAGAAGAAGATGCAACGCAGTGAGGGAATATTCTCTCATAGGAGTTTCCTAACCAGGGAATTTCAGTTCTTCCAAAATCTGAACAGTAGATCCAGGAAGAAAATATACAATCTCCACAAGGAGTGCATAAACCTATCTAGTGCTGCATAGAGGGGGAAGAAGAGGAGAAGATTCAACAGATTTGATGGCCATGGTAGCTCACGAGCTTCGATATCAGGATTTGTTGGAGTGAGCCTCCAACTACATGATCTAGAAGGCAAGGATCACTTGTCTTCTAGATTAATATGATCTCAAGCTCTTCATGGAGAACATGGTAGTTGTCCCTACAGATCCAGATTAGTTAAAGTAGTACAAGGCTAATATAGCGAAGGTGAAAACGCTAATCCTTGATGGAGTCAAGGATCATATTTTCGCCCATATATCTGGAAAAGATATTGCCAAGCACATGTGGGAAGCTTTGGCCACGTTGCATGAGGGATCTTCCGAGCAGCGGAAGATGTACCTTGAGAAGCAACTGAGGATGGCGCAGATGCAGAAAGGGGAACACATTGATCCGCTCTTGTCGCGACTTCAGGAGATTCATGACCAACTTTCAGCCGTAGGGTCTACCCCTTATACTACAGCGATGGTGAGAATGGAATTGAATGCAATCACTGATGATTAGCAAATATTTTTTCAGAGAAACTTGGGTATATCAACCTTGCCAGGCTGGGTGGAGATGTGGGCTACTCTTCAGCAAGAAGAGCTAAGGAGAGACTTGGTCAAGTGTAAACTTGATGGCAGCAATGGCAATGGATTGAAGGTGAACTAGGAGGAGGAAGATGCAGCACTTGCATCCAAAGGGCAACAGGAGCAGTGGAGACGTAATAAAGATGTCTCGGAGATCAAATTATTCAAGTGTGATGAACTTGGTCACTACGCTTCTCAATGTCCTTTTAAGCATAAGGAAGGATGATAAGCATGATCTGAAGGTTGCAACCATGAATATCGTTGAGGATGAGTACGCCATGAGTGCTCATGCATCTCCAAGTGGGAGATGGGTCGACATTGAGCTATAGTTTAGCATAACTTCAGTTGGGTAAGATCTTGGAAGAGTCCACCTCTCAGATCACAACCTTGCTATGGGTTCCCATATTCAACAATAGTAGGCTGGAGGAGTTTTCAGTCGGTGCAAAGGAGTGCAAAGACGACAGTTGCAGTGGATAGCAGTGCCAACTTATGAGCAATGTAGGGGAGAGTTGCATCAGCGCAACGTAGTGCATAGCAACAACAGCGTAATGCATCAGAGGGACAGTGTAGTAGTTATCAACATTTAATGTTTTTAGCACCGAGATGCATCCTGAGCACTTGTTCAGTTTTTTACATTTTCATTTTCTTATCTCAGCAACGGAGTTACAATGCAAAGTTAGTAGTGGCAGTGCTAGCAGCAGATGCAGCATTTGAGAGGGAGTTGCAGTACGGATATAGTGTTGATCATGGTAGGGTCAACATTAGTAGAGTGCAACAGCAATGTAGTGATTGATGGGCAGCATGTCATACATCATCAGCATAGAGAGAGATGCTTCAGAGTCAAAGTAGTGTGTAGCAGGGCATATTTGTTAGAGCACATTCCTCGCTAAGAGGGAGTGTTGATTTTTGGTAGCATTGGATGTGCTCTAAGCCCCAAATTTTGTGGAGAGGCTTACACACATGCATTACAAATAACACATAATATTTTTTGGTAAAATCCACCCAGAAATTTTTTTATAAGAAAAATTAATTATTTTTAATGAGGACCCTAAGTCTAACTTAGGAAATTAAAATAATTAATCCTTATTAATGTAAACTGTGGGTGAATCTTCTAGATAAAGCAGATCAAGTCTAATATAATCTTAGCAGTTGATTGTAGATCCAACCTCGATTTTTGATTTGTCAACAAGAAGGTTATAAAGGAAGACTTGAGGGTCATTTGTAAATTACACCGATAGGATCTAGAGATCAATTTTTTTTTACGGAGCAGTGCCCGAAAGAAAATCAGATCTAAGTGATTCTTGATTGCAGTGAGGGGTAGATTAATTATGTTTAGAAATTTTTCCTGAGTCGCGAATACATTCGGAGAAGACAGAGAGCATATCAGCAAAGGCATCGTAGCAGAGGCAACGCATCCCATGCAGAGGCAACATTGCAGACTTGAGGGAATCCGTAATTCAGCTAAGGGTCAACTAGATCCAGAGTCGGAAAGTCAGCTTGTGAGACCAAAACGGGCCAGAAGGGCAGATCCAGCCAGGAAAATACCATCTACATAGAAGCCACATAGTCCCCATGCAGAGTTACACAGAGACTACACAGCACAGTGGAGGGCTTGCCGTATGGGGTTGTTGTTCAATTGGGTTTCTAGATTTCAGTGTGAGATTTCTCTCCCTGACTCTTTGCCAGTCATATTCTTTGCAGGGAATTCCAGAAAGGCATCCCAAATTTTTATTCAAAAAATTATACATAATATATAAACCCTCAGATATGTTGCACCTGTTTTCGTGCATTGGGTTTTTCCGGGGAGGTTTGTCCAAAAATAACGGTGTTCTGTGTTTGCATTATTTTTCTTGCTCATTTTTTGATTTCACAAATTTGTTTTAATTAGCGAAGGTTGCTTCAGTAACTGGTTCGATATTTTAAGAATTAATCTTAAATAACATGTTTAAATCTGATTTGCAAGTAGGATAAGTAGTTCATCTTGTTGCAGTAGGGATTCTTAGATCTCGGATCTTGGAATTTTCACAAATTTACCTAAAGGGGTTATGAATTCAGTTGTGTATTGATTCGTATGGTGAATATGGATCTGGTTATACCCAGAGAACCCGTCCATGAAGGATATGGCCTCATGGTTCGCACAAGCATCGATGACTTGGTCGATGAATGTTGTAGGGTAATTGTCTTTGGGAAACACGTTGTTGAGCTCTCAAAAATTAGTACAAACACAAATGATGCAATGTCTTTTCATGATGGGTATAGGGTTAGAAACCCAAGACATGTAAGTGATATGATATATAAATCCAGCTCTGTGGAATTTATGTAAGTTTCCTGTTTGATTGCTTCTGCCTTAGAGAGATGTAATTGATGTTGTTTCTGTCAAACGGGATGGGTGTTATTCCACATGTCAATATGGTGTTCCATAATGGTGGAACTAATTCTTGGAATATCATATTAATCCCATGCAAAAATATCTTTGTACTCTTGGAACATGGTTGTGTATGAGGTTACCTCTTTTGGAGAGCATGCTTCCCCCAAGGAGATCTCTTCAACTTTTCCAGGTTTGTTTGAAACATTTACCTTAAAGGTAGGTGAAATATTTGATATGTTTCCTTGCTTAAATGCATCATGTGTTGGGATGGGGGTTTTGAACCAATATACTCTTCCTGATGGTAGGAATTTTATAGATTATATGGCGAAAATATTATGGTTTGGTGTGTCAGTAGGCACATATGATTTTTCAGGTAGAAAAAATGAGCGATGGTGCATGGCGTCCCATGGACATTCAGGTTCTGTAATGACCTCTAGAATAAATTAATTTGAGTGAAAAATATTATCTAAAGTTTAATTGGATTGTGTGAGGTCGTAAAGAGGGAGTTTGTGCCTAGCAGTGTTGGTCGACAAGCAAGAATATGATTCATTAGTGGATGTCGTAAAACCAAGCGAAGTTGAAAGTGTGAAGATGGTATGGGCTTGCACCATCGATGGTGTTACCACCGGTGTGGTAGGTTTAGAGGTTTCGACACCAAAAAATGATGAGAAAAAAACACAGATTATGGTTCCTACAAATGAGGAAATAAATCATATGTGATGTTGTGTGCCATTAGCATTAGGTGGTGGAATAACTTCTGTAATGCTTGGTTTATAGTGATTAGGAGGAATCTCTTGCAACCTTGTTGGTGTACAAGGGGAAAATTTTTCTTCCCCTATGGGAGGTAAACATTAAATCCTAATTTGCCGAAATGTTTGTAACATTTTACATGCTTATGCACTATGATAATAACTGGTGCAAATGTTGCAAGCGGGGCTAGTACTAACAAAATAGAAAGTGTGTGTGTTGGTACTGCTCATAGTATAAGATGGTGACGCATGGTTAACGTCGTGATATGGGGCATCCTGCAGTGCTTGCCACCTTTGTATCTTAGTATTCACGTGACGTGACTTCCTAACGTGGGTTTGTCTCAACGCTTCTCTTTCTTCTCTAAAACGTGGAAGATATTGACAGTTCCTTGTGTGATGTGATTGAGAGAAGATGCGACAATAACAACATGATAGTTTCTCTTGATTTGAGAGATGGATTCGAGGAATCTAGACCACTAAGAAAAATACATATTTAAACTTACCCAATTCCCAGCGTTGATTTTCTAGGTGGTTGGTTCTATCTCATAAGGCACATGCGAGGGGTGGTTTTGACTAGGAGGTTTGAGGCCGTTTGGTATTTTTCTAGATCTAGATCGGTGATGGAGAGAGGAGACTAGATGTATTGTCGATGATATTTTTTTCCTCAAACACACCTAAGATGGACCTATATTATTCATCCCCTTGTGGTGTGGTGATTTCTGATGATTCAGTTTCATATTTGACTAAATCATAGTTTTTAGTGATGAATCGATGCATGAAATATAACATAGAGCAGAATCAGGAAAGATGAGGGCAGTGTCGCACATGATGGTTTCCTGCACAAATATGGAAAGTATGACATATGTGCCCGGACATGTTGCTTTGGGTAACTCAGTTAACCAGATACCATCGGTTGAATGCCTGTAATTCGGGGCACTGGGTAATCAAGTGGTTTGGTTCATCGCATAAGGATAAAAACAGGGCAGGAGGTGTGGACTTTGTTTGCCTTATTGTATTCTTGGAGGTTGGGTGAGAGGGGTACCAGCATGAAGCTAGTTCTTCTCATACATAAAGTATTTTTTTGGATGCATCATTAATTGGTTGCAAGGTAGGTACTGATGGAGCCTCATAATTGTCTTATATGAGTGCACATAATGCATCTGAGTATCGAGGGATTTCAAGGAAATGATGAGTATAATGCCCGTATTTAGTGTAGATAGTGCATGCATGGTTGGTGTGTAATGCCTTGTTATGTATTGTTGCGATATTTTCTCTAATTGGTGGAGTTGAGGTCACATTCGTTAGGGAAGATGTTGGTAGGGTGGACAACTACTCTGCATCAAGCACAGGGTGGAAGTGCCCTGGAAAAATTTAGGGCATCCACCTTCTTCCCCTTTTTCGTATCCCTCTTGGTGGCACCGACTGGTGTCGATACAGGTGCTTCCTAATTTATGATGGCCTCTTTAAGGGCTATAGGAATGACACTTGTCGAGGTGATACCTGAGTTTTTTGATATGGCCAGAGGCCACAACTTTGTGTGAGACAAAACCAGGTGGAGGGTATAAAAAGTAGTTATGGGTGTTGCGTAATGGTGACACTTGCGGTTTCGAGTGCGGGTTCTTAACTCGGTTGGTTGTTTGATGAACTCATCATGCACACCAGAGCTCTTGTGGTTGTTGGAACATCTTCCAGTAATAGAGAGGGTTCTCCGGGGTATGTATTGAGGAGGGTCGATGGTTTAAATTATCTAGGACCAAACTCAGTGTAAGTTGTGATGAACTCTGAATAATATCTTATATATGGTAGGACGCCATCAGGGCGGTTAAGGTCTTCTTCTCGTAATACGTGAGCTCGTCAACTGTAATGACTTTCCCTTCATGGGGGAACACCATTACCCTAAATACGGAGGATGTGACTACTGTCATTGCATACATATAACTCTGGCTAAGAAGGATGTTGTAATCTAATTGTGTTTCCAAGACATTGATGTCAATGAGTATCATTTTATCAACGAGATTTACCGGTACATATTGGTAGATCCCTAAGGGGGATGAAGGGTGCCCGTCATATTCTTTGACCATGATTTCAGAAGGTTTGAGTTCTATAGATCCAAGTTTATTCCAAATTGTATTGGACATAATGAATTTGTATGCTCTTTCATCAATAATGCAATGATGAATGGTGATGTTTTAGATTGAAACGAGGATTTGGAAGGCAAGTAGTGATGGAATACACAGGGAAATTTTATCCAAATCGAAAACCATCGAGAGATAATCAGCAGTGTCAATTGAACCTAATGTAGAAAGTAGGCCTTTCCATTGGGCTAGGCATGATTGCGGAACTTCTAATGCTGACATAGCTAAAGGATATTATCAAATTCATCAACTACGTTGTATTTATGAGCAACCTTCAAGTTATTTCTTGTTCAATGCAAAGGCCCTTTGACCATTTTCAGCATGCGTTCTATAAGAGTTTTAGGAATTATTTATGGTGCTAGAGGTGTTTTCATGGTCGAGGTGGATGGATTGGTTTATGGGGGATCTTCATAATTTCTATTTCGCGTATGTAAGAGAATTTCTTCCCTTGTCATATAAATTTCATAATTAGAGTTATTATGAGTGTTTTCTCCTGGGGGATTCGGCTGGGATGGTTGTTGTTGTTGAGTATTAACCACTCCCCGATGAGGGAAGGGATCATGCATTTGTGCAGTTTTTTGGTTTTTCCCTCCCTGTCCCTTTTATCCTAAATCCTTTTCAACTCATGGAATTGAGGATAATGATGGGCATAGTGACCATATTCCCCACAGATAGTGCAAGAATGATTTTTCCTTAGACTTGTGTTATTGTTTTGCATTTGTGGGTTATTGTTGGTTTGTTTCTAGTTTATGATTCGGGTTGGGGTTTCCCCTAGCTTGTATATATAGGAGGTGTTGTTGATTGTTTCCCCTGGCTAAGATATCCCTTTGATTTTCTCTTTGGTTTCTTCTTAGCAACATTAGGTGGATTTTTTATATTCACCTAGTAAAATGATGGTTGTTTTTTAGTACGAGAGGGTTGCACTAGATTAAACCTTGCATTATTGTGGGTTGGTGAGTTATTTTATTGTTGTGCGGGGAAAGGATCACATTGATTTCCTTGCCCCTGATTGGCATATGGATTCTGGGAAGAGGAAATTGCATCCACATACCTAGAGGAGTATTGGTTTCCTTGTGGGGGAGGATGTGGTCCTCCATGCTGGGAATGATATTGGTTAACCCTACTAACCATATTATTCATCATCGTGGGTTGACCAGAATAATATACTAGCAGCGTTGTTTGTCTAGTGTCAAATGTTGGGCTACTGAACGAGTATCCAGGATACTAATAGGTTTTTCACGGTTGGTTTTGGGATAAGGACCTAATCAATCCATCAGCAACATTAGATGTGTTTATTTGGGGTAGAATCATATGTGCACTAATTCTCAATTTTTTTAGAGAAGCTTAGACGCATGTATTCCAAATAACCCAAAAACTGTTTGGTGCAATTCTACTTGCATTGTATTCTATAGAAAAAATTAATTAATTTTAAAGGGCCCGAAGTCTAAACTTAGGAAAATAAAATAATTAAAGTGAATTAATAGAATATGATTGAGAAATATCTAGAAAAAATGGATCGAGTCAAAAGTTAATCTCAGTCATTCATTAGAGATATAATATGGGTCATTCAATTCTAAATGAGAAGACTATAAGATTGGCTTGAAGGGTCATTTGGAAATCAAATTTTGGAGACAGAAAGGATCGAGAGATCAATTTTTTCT
Organism: Pinus albicaulis; assembly: GCA_034641835.2. Lineage (NCBI taxonomy): Eukaryota > Viridiplantae > Streptophyta > Pinopsida > Pinales > Pinaceae > Pinus > Pinus albicaulis. The sequence goes on from CM076578.1 coordinate 468,434,998, forward strand.
GAGGAAGCAGTGCTCAGAAGAAAAAAAGATCTAAGTGATTCTTGATTGTAGTGAGGGACATTAGATCTGGTTGGAATATTTCCTGAGCCAGAGAGTATATGACAACAGAGACAGAGATAGCCACGGCATCAGCACACAGCCAGTGATGCAGTTCCTACGCATAGCAAGAAGGTAAGTTTTTTTCCTGCTAAGGAGATAGTACAGAGCCAGTGTTAGATCCCAGAGATATTTCCGGAGGCCAGAAGGCTTCAGTTTCCAACCAACAGTGAAACAAGTGTAGAGGCAGAGGGCAGTCATAGTTATGACACAGTTACTATGCATAGTGACGCAATCACTACGCAAAGGAAGTGTAGGGTAGTCTAGTCATTGTGCAGAATAGTGTCAGTTCCTATGGAGGTGATCTGAATTTACTATATTAGTTTTGTTGTGCTAATTGTCTTTTTCAGTTTATAAATATGTGCATACTTGTCTCATTAGTTTTCTTAAGGATTGATGATTTTAACCATGAATTACAGGTGATTTTAGGTGAATTAGAAGAAATAAACAAGCTTAAATAACATTGAACAACAGTGTAAAATAGAGAAATAAGTCACAATATATAATTTACACAACACGCATGATGAAGCAGTTCACCCCTCCTAGGCTACATCTATTGGTTCAACTCCCAATGGCATGTCCATCTTTCATTATGCTCAAAATTTTGCAAATACATGTAGTTACTGGCCTCTAATGGTTGTTTTCTTTGCACCAATGGCTCTAGAATGCTCCAATTAGTCAAAAATGACTCTTCATTCACTCAAAATGGGCAAACATTGAGTCTCCTACTCTTTTTCCCAGTTACACCTAGAAAAACTCCACTAAAAGTGGAGGACTCCACTTATCTGGAGTTAAAATAGCCAATTCTGCCCAAAATGGTCCACTGTCCAAACCTCCGCTAGAATTAACTGCAACATTTAATGGTTGCGGTTGGGGTGGCCACATGCCAACCCCAAACCTCAGTTTTCTAACCATCGGTGGAACTATAGGCGGAAACCATGGTGGATAAGGTCGAACTAGAGTTTAAGTCGAGGGTTTAGTTAACCACGCGGAGGATTAACCATTTAACAACATGGCATGTGATAGCGTTGAATGCTGGCAAGTTTGTATAACCGTTGAACTCTGGGTTGTTAACGATGCATTTTTTGTTATAATATCTGCCATGTGAACACTGATGCAGGGACCGCTAGTGGGTTGGGACTGTCGGCGGTCCCCGACCCCCAATGCAATTTTCATTACACTTTAAAAATAACCTGTGAAAAATATATGTTAAGAAATTCGTGTGGCTTGGGTGATGTGGTGTGTGTGTGCTCTGTTGAAGGTCACGGGGTAGAGCCCTGTGGACCTTACCCAAAACTTTAATATGCCATTTCAGGGACATGTGGCGGCCTCAAGGCTGGCCACGTCTCACCCTCTGATTGGCCCAAAAAACATGAACGTACAACCATTAACCAATAAAAATTTTCCACTTGTCATCCTGCGGTTGGCTCTGAGGAAGGAATATTCCTTAAAATATTCCTTTTGTTGACTGTGCATCCATCTTGCTGATTGGGAATCACAATCAACCCTGGTCAAACTCTCACAAAATTTACCTGTATGGCATTTCGATCAGAATGTGATATCTCCCTCATACGAAATAGGCTTTATGAACCATTCATGGCGCTAGAATCAGGAAGACGAGATCTACACAACCATCCTAGTTTCAACCCAATCCTATAACTTTTAATTTTGAGAAAAATTTATGAACTCCTGATCACTCCTCCCCATTGGGAAGCTTTTGGAACCCAAAAGACTTGATTACATGTTCAGTAGATGAGGGTACAACTCCCTCACCTTTCCAACCTCTATCCATTTTTCCTTGATTGGCTTAGTGCCTTTGAGCCCAACTCGAAGGTAGTCGACATTTCCCCTCTTGGATGCTCTTGTCCTCCTATCAAGAATTGTATCTTCCTTGAGCTCATCCAGAAATTCTAGCGAGAAATCTTCAATAGAAGGTAGTTGAACATCACTTCCTTGATCATCGATCAAAGGTGGCTCATACAAACATAAGTTTTCAACATTAACAACTAAATACATTTGCATATAAGAAGGAAAGTCAAGGTGAAATGCATTATTACCAACTTGCTTTATGATCTTGAAAGGACCATAGTGAATTGGTTTGAGCTTTTTACCTTCCCCTTGCATCCTTTCTTTGCTAATGTGCAACAATACCTCATCTCCCTCTTGAAATTTGTGATCAACTCGATGTTTATCATGCCTCTCTTTGTATTTGCTTTGACTTTTCTCAATTTGTTCTTGAACTTGTTGATGTATAATCTGAATTTTCTCAATGAACTTTTGAGCCTTGTCAATGTCATTATGGCCATATATTGCAACATCCTTCCTAAAGATGAATTCTAATGGAAATTTTGGCAAATACCCAAAGCATACTTCAAAAGGTGATGTTTGAGTTGAAGAGTGGTTTGCCTGATTATAAGCGTGCTGAATGTAATGCAGTTGTTCATCCCACAACTTAGGATGTTTGCTGCAATATCCTCTCAATAGATGCACAACGGTTCTGTTCACCACCTCGGTTTGTTCATATGTTTGCGGATGAAAAGCAGTACTCTTTTTCAACTTTGTGTCCATAATTCTCCATAGATTTGACCAAAAATTCCCAATGAATCTAGAATCCTTGTCACTAACAATAGAAGTTGGCAATCCAAAATGAACCCGAACATGTTGAAAATAGAGTTCAACAGTAATGGTTTTCTTACATGGCATAAGTATACACATTTTACTGAATCTATCCACAACTACATAAAGATAATCATGTTGTTTTCTTGACATAGGTAGACCTCCAACAAAGTCCATGGAGACACTCTCCCATGGCTTTGATGGCACCGGTAGTGGCGTGTACAACCCAAGCTTCCTATTACTATGCTTACTTGTTGCACACATAGAACAACCTCTTATAAAACGTGACACATTATCTATCATGTGAGGCCAATAGCAATACCTCTGTAAAGTGTCCAACAATAAGAGATGAATGAGATTCTCTCATGAAACTTAGCCTCTCTCCTTGTGGTATACACAACTTTCCCAAATGAAATAGCAAATTGTTATGCATGTGATAATATTTTTCTTCAACTTGATTCTCTTCACTCAAACCACCATACACATCTTGAAAAACGATGTCATGTGCATATTGTTCTATGTAACTCTCATGTACAACAGAATCATTTTTTAGTAAAGTAGATGCACTAATGATTCGTCTTGAAATCATATCAACAACTTTATTGAAAATACCTTTCTTGTACCTTATAATCAAGTGAAACTGTTGAAGAAATCCCATCCACCTGAAATTTCTTGACTGCTGCAATTTTGTTTGCGACTGAAAGTACTGTAATGGTTGGTGATCGGTATGCACAATAGTATCTTTACCCATCAAGTAGTGTTTCCACTTCTTGACACTTTGTACCAATGCATATATTTCTTTGTCATATGTAGGATAATTTTTCACATCACCATTAAATGTTTCAGAATGAAAATCGATAGGCTTACCATGCTGCAAAGGTATTGCGCCCATGGCATAATCACTAGCATCAGTGTGAATCTCGAATAACTGTCTCAAATTTGGTAATGCAAGGACTGGATCTGAACTAATCTTGTCTTTTAAAGCTTCGAAAGCCTGTTTTTTTTTTCCTCCCCATTGGAATCCTTTCTTCACACTTGTCACTACATGCAAAGGAGCTGCGATGGAAGAAAAATTAGCAATAAACTTTCTCCAATATTGAGATGCACCTAAGAAACTTCTTACCTCGGTAACTATTTTGGGTGTTGGCCAATTCACAATGGCTTCCAATTTATAATGATCAATCATCAATTCTCCTCCTCCTATAATATGTCCCAAATAGACCAAAGAAGTCTTTCCAAACTCACACTTTGAAATATTAAGAAACAATTTCTCTTTCTTCAAAACATCAAGCACTCTATTCACATGCAAGACATGATCTTCTCTTGTTTTGCTGAAAATCAATATGTCATCTAAGTATACGATCACAAATTCTTCAAGGAATGGAATCAAAACACTATCCATAACATGCATGAAATTTGTCGGTGCATTACACAAACCAAATGGCATAACTAGCCACTCAAAGTCCTTGTTTGGTTTTGAATGCAGTTTTCCATATATCACTTTTTGCAATTCTTACTTGATGATATCCACTTCGTAAATCTAACTTAGTGAAAAAAATTTCTTCTTTCAGCTGATCAAGAAAATCATCTATTCTTGGGAGTGTGTAACGATTCTTTACCGTTATCTTGTTCAAAGCTCGAAAATCTACACACATGCGCCAAGTCCCATCTTTCTTTGGTATCAAGACTATGGGTGAACCTCATCACGAGGTGCTTGGCCTCTTTGATTTGCCTCCTTGTTTCAGCATTCTCCATTATCGACGTGCGATACATACTTATGTTTGGAAGAGGAAAATATTGATGCAACTGAATCTCATGTTGAATCTCTCTTTTTGGAGGCAACCCTGTTGGCTCCTAAAAAATCTCATGATGTGCATTAACTACATCATATAAATCTGATTTCAACTTAGGATCACATCCCTAAAATTATTCATGATTAACATCAGCTTTAGGATTAATCATTAGAAGAACAAAATTCTTACTTGAATTTAACAGCCTCTTTACCTGTCCAACATTTACCATTGAAATGTTTGTCTTCTTGTGATGTGCTCTAACAATGAACTCCTTTCCATCTTTGAATAAATGATATTTGTTCGTATGGTGATAGAAGATCTCTTTCCTATTATACAAGTAAGGACTCCCCAACACAATACCTTTTATGTCAAGCAACACCACATCTAATTCAACTGTGTCAACAAAATTTGCAGTGATTGCAAACCACAATATGCATTTCTTTGGAACCTGTAAATTTTCATCCTTACAAATCCAACCCAATGGATATGGTTTTGTATGTGGTATGGTCTCAATTTTAAGTTTCTTCACCAAGTCTTCGGAGATTAATTTTGCTTGTGACCCATTGTCAAACAATGTGTCAATTTTGGTATGCTTGGATATGACCCTCACATGAAACAGTTCAATTATTTCTTCTTCATTTGGAACATGTATGTGACAGTTTGATGTACTAGTACTGGGTTTAGTTTCAATTTCTTTTCCCTTCATGTTCTTCAATCCCATAGATGTAATCTTGGATTCATCACCTGAATTATCTCCTAAATCATGTTGAGTTGTAGCAGCAGTTTTCTGTTTCCCTTTGTTATTGGGTTTCTTTGGCCTCATTTCAGGATGTAATTTCCAACAATGAGTTTCATCATGGCCTTCTTTTGAACAATGTTTTCAAACCAAATTTTCTCCCTCTTTCTTAACAAATGCATTCTTTTTTCTTTTACCTTTTGAGGTCTTCTATTTGTTTTTACCCTTAAAAGGTTTCTTTCTACCCTATTCAGAAATGTTTTTCCCTCTAGCTTCTAGATGTGTGGCATGAACACATACTTCATCTAGACCGGTGGGGTTAAACATGAGAATAGTATGTTTAAGGTAGTTATGTAAGCCTCCTATGTACTTGAGAAAAGTATCTTGACTCCGCAAATCTACCCCTAATAAGAGAGCTCTTCTCCTAAATTCTTGGGTGTATTCTTGCACATTTTATCCCTTCAATTGCCTAAAGTTCTGCCAGTTCATTATGGCTTTCTGCATATGAGCTAATGGATAAAATTGTTGTTTTTTTTTAACACCTAATCCTCTATGGGTAGGTGTGGAAGGCGAAAAGTCACAAAGGAGTCCAAGTGACCTTGGAAGATGAATCCAAGAGTCACATTCATGTAATATAAATGTACATCTATGTGTAATCGAAATGCGACTAATGCTTATCCTTCTTTGTGTGTGTTTATCATTCCTCATACACCATGTGTGTGTTTAACATGGTATCAAAGCTGATACGTTCATAACCAGCTCAACCTTGTGTGAGCCATTTGTTTTTGTGGCTTGTGTAAATCTGCAAAAAAAAAAATCTGGTCATTTTTGCAGCATTCAGAAATTTTCTGCAACATTCAAAAATATTTTGCAGCATTCAGAAATTATTCTGCTGGGTTCATTCAGAAGTCTGTAGGTTTTCTCACTACTCCCTACTGCATTCAGTTTTTTACTGCTCCTGGCATTTTTTTTCACTGCTCTTTCCATTCTACTATTCTGGAAAAAATTCTGAGTTTTTACTGCAAATTCCGCAATTTTTCTGCACATTCTGCCTAATTTTTTTTCTGCACACCACTGTGAAATTTCTGTTGTGTACAATTTCTGCTCAAATTCTGAGCACAATTTACAATTTTTTTAAAACAATGAAATTTTTGCAGCATTCCCTCATCTATGCCATTTCTCATTCCAGTTAAAATCTTTTGGCATTTGGTGTGTTTAAAAAAAAAAAAAAAAATTCTGAGCAGCATCGGCTCTCGACCCTCGGCTTCCACACAGAACTCATCTCACCTCACTCCTGCCCCCTCATGCAGCCCTCGGCCCTTATGGCCCTCACCCATCCCCCTCACCCTTCAGCCCTACCCATCCCCCTCACCCCTCGGCCCAACCCTCCGCTCCCTTACCCCTCTCATCTCTTGGCCCCTCTTCCCCACTCACCCGCCCCCTCCTCTCACCGCACTCCCCTCCCCGCTCACCCTCACGCTCCCTCTTCCCCGCTCACCCGCCCCCTCCTCCCTCCGCTCCCTTAGCCCTCATCCAACCCAACCCACCCTACCCCCTCACCACACTCCCCTCCCCACTCACCCTATGCTCCCTCACCCTCCCCGCTCCCCTCCCCTCACTGCTCTCTCCCCAGCCCTCCTCTCACGGTCCCCGCCCCCTCACAACCTCCCTCCCCTCAGCCCTCACTCCCTCCCCAACCCGCTCCCCCTCACGGCCCTCACACCCTCCCCAACCCGCTCCCCTCTGTTTTTTATTATTTTTACACAGTACACCCCCCCCACAGAAATCGCAGATTCTCTGCATTCACTTAATTTTCGGTTTTTTGGCCATAAATTTCATTTTTTTACAGATTGGCCTCCCCCAGATAAAACCTCCCTCAGTTAAAACCTCCCCCATATAAATCCTCCCCAAGTTAAATCTCCCCCAGATATATCCTCCCCCAGTTAAAACCTCCCCCAGTTAAAACCTCTGTTTTTTTTCCAAAAAAAAAAAAAAATCTGAGCAAGATCGGCTCTCAACCCTCGACTTCCACACAGCACTCCTCTCACCTCACTCCCCGCCCCCTCACGCAGCCCTCGGCCCTCATGGCCCTCACCCATCCCCCTCACCCTTCGGCCCTACCCATCCCCCTCACCCCTCGGCCCAACCCTCCGCTCCCTTACCTCTCTCATCTCTTGGCCCCTCTTCCCCGCTCACCCGCCCCCTCCTCTCACCGCACTCCCCTCATCTCTCACCCTCATGCTCCCTCTTCCCCGCTCACCTGCCCCCTCCTCCCTCTACTCTCTTACCCCTCATCCAACCCAACCCACCCTACCCCCTCACCGCACTCCCCTCCCCGCTCACCCTATGCTCCCTCACCCTCCCCGCTCACCCCTCTCCCCTCCCCTCACTGCTCTCTCCCCAGCCCTCCTCTCACGGTCCCCGCCCCCTCATAGCCTCCCTCCCCTCGGCCCTCACTCCCTCCCCAACCCGCTCCCCTCTATTTTTTATTATTTTTACACAGTACACCCCCCCCCCCCAAAGAAATCGTAGATTCTCTGCGTTCACTTAATTTTCGATTTTTTGGCCATAAATTTCAATTTTTTACAGATTGGCCTCCCCCAGTTAAAACCTTTGTTTTTTTTTTTCCAAAAAAAAAAAAAAAAACAGCAGAAGTAGAAGAGAGAGAGGAGACGGTATATGAATTAAATGGAGATATGGCTTTTCTATAGTGAAGAGTGAAGTTTTTGTGTTGTATGTTTCTCTATTATAAAAACGCGACATAGATTTGTGGCATGGTGACTCTTTGAAAAATATTGACAATGTGAAGGCAAATGTTGAAAATTGGTCATTATTTTCAAAACAGCAGTGGCATCAAAAATTCACTTATAGTTTTTCCACAAAGAATTTTTGGAATTCTCCTTCATCTTTATTGTGAAGTAATATAGCAAGCTCAAGACCATCTACTCATCGATAATGAAGCATCCAAGCTTGTGAATATATTTTTGTTGAATTAGAGTTGTTGGTGTAAAACAGCTCTTTGAAGAAGAGAGAAATCATCTGCCTTAAAGGGTTATTGCACAGTGGTTTTTTCTGCACATTTACAAAATATTTGCAGTGACATTGCATTGCTTCTTAATTCATAGTTGCAGTCAGTGTTTGAAGTATAACTTTGAGTTGTTGAGAAATTGTTGAACACTTCTATGATGTGAGTCATTGTTGCTTGCTGATCAGACGGCCAAGTCTATACCTTGAGGTCCTCCATAATTTGAGTAGCAGAGTTTGTTCTTTGGGAATTCCATAATTGGAAGTTCATGAAAGAAAAGGGTCTTTGAAGTCACTTGTATTCTTTTGAAAGTAAGTTGAATCACATTGTAAACGGGTGAATTATCGGTTGAAGCCGACACCCTTTATTTCTTGAGCCTGAGTTGTTGAGAAAATGGCTAAAATCAATGATGCATTAGGGTTGTTGCATAGCCTCATTCATTCCATTGTTCATGATATGGTAAAAATGAGCAAGAATGTTATTTTTAATATTCAAACTTTCTTGCAAGATGCACAAGACAAGATTGAGTTTTTGCAGTTGGAGTCTCAGCTTCAACAAGATGAACTTTAGAAAAAGAGTCATCATTCTGAACCTGTTTCTATTCAGAAAATTCAGAAGGACTCCCATCAGCAGCAAGAATACAAAGTTAAAGTTGGTTCACATTCAGTACTCATTTCAGGAGCAAATGTGCAGAAAGATGCAGAAATACAGCCAGCACCTCCCAAGCCCATCATCAGACCTTGGGAACAACTTGTCCACAACAAGCACAAAACTAGTCTCGAATATGACAAGGAGTTGTCCTTTCATATTCCAGACTACTCCAAGCCCATCAAATTTAAGAGTGTCGGATTTCTTTATGACAGTTCACCTACAGCTGTTCCAGATCCTGCTCCACTTCCACAACAACAACAACAGATTATGAAATGCCAACACTATGATCGAGTTGGCCATATGAAAGATCATTGTTTCGATCTTCACCCATGTAATCATTGTGGTCGGCACACCCATTATTCACACAGATGCTTCAGAAACAAGCCTCCTGCAAGAACAAAGATCCATCTTGGATGGATCGCTTCTTGGAAATGGGCATCAGCAGCCGAGAAGATGTTTAAGTCGCATGTCAGAACTTGTTCTAGAATACTGAACAAACTTGCAGTTGATTTTTCGCCATCATCTCACCTTGTATCTGACAGGGGGGGAAATGGTGGTCATCTACAAGCTTCGACGCCACATCAAGCGAGCCTGAGCCACAATCTCTCATTCCATACTCAGAGTTGTAGCCAGAGACACGGATGCCCATGAGCATTCCTTTGGTTGATGGACAACCTTAAACCATCCATGTGAGGTTGATATTCTTCCTCTTTCAGAACACTTCCTCTAGTAGAAGACTTCAGCTTCTTGCCAGCTTTAGAAGAGTTCCAGGAAATGCATCAAGCATTCCAGTGTTGGTGGTCATCCTTAAACCATCACAGGTTGTAGACTTCCCTTCTCTTAGGTTGAAGGTCTCCCTTTTCAAATATGAGGGACAATTCCTCTAGCAGAAGCCCTCAGCTTCTTTCCAGTTTTGGAAGAGTTTCGGGAACTGCAATAAGCGTTGTGTTCCAGTGTTGGTGGTCATCCTTAAACCACCTCTTTATGCCAACATTTCAGAGAGTTGATTCAGCCTAAGTGCTGCCATGCATATTTTGCATATTTGTATTACAACTCTCTCCTTGGACTCACACATACCCCTTTGGATTAAGGGGGGGAATGTTGAACACCTAATCCTCTATGGGTAGGTGTGGAAGGCGAAAAGTCATAAAGGAGTCCAAGTGACCTTGGAAGATGAATCCAAGAGTCACATTCATGTAATATAAATGTACATCTATGTGTAATGGAAATTCAACTAATGCTTATCATTCTTTGTGTGTGTTTATCATTCCTCATACACCATGTGTGTGTTTAACAGTTTTATAGCAGTAATAAAATCTGACCATGATAAAATAATCTTACCATGTTTTTTGATCTCCTCCTTTGTCTTGGCTTCCCACCAAACAAGTGTTGTACCTTCCATTCTCAATGAAGCTAATTGGATTTTGGTATCATCATCTTGAAGGTTTTGGATTCTCAAATAGACCTCCAATTTCCTAATCCAATTATCAAGATTTTATGCATTGACTTAAACATTGGCAATTCAAACTTAACATCAAGTTTTAAAAAAGGACTTTGTTATGAAACCAGCTCCAAAAATAGAAGAAAATAGAGATAAACGCCTTATAAATTAGCCACTTCGAGGGGGAAACCTCCAATACATTATATAAATGAACAATTCTTGGATGATACAAATGACCAAAACCTCCTTCTATATATAGGAGTCCATGGGGCCACAATATAATCCTTGTTGGGCCAGAATTGTGAATTATGGATAAATCACACTAACCTAGACAGGTGTTGGTCTAGAACAACAGGTGAAAGACTATACGACTATTTTTCCTAACTCAGAACAGATACATAGAGAGGATTGGAGGCTTACTTGTTCAGTCACTTCCAAATGGCTCCTTCTATCGCTTTTGTTGTAGCTTCAAATTCAAGCGGTTTGTGAGCTGAATGCTTCCTGCAAGAAAGAACACTGAAACAGCAGAAGATGCAATAATATAGATATCTATTCAAGCTAGTTAGCTAAATTAGTAAAGCATAAACCATATACATCAACTAAGATCTTGCAATATGGAAAATCAAAGCCAATACAGATGCATATAGGGAAAAATAAGCAGTACTCTTTATTGATGATAGAAGGAGAGGTTACAACCTAGTGACTGATTTGAAGTGACCTTCCAGCAATGTTCCCAAGCCTCATCATAGTATAAATCTCTCCAGCAGCAGCTTCACAAATCTAGCTCTCAATTGAAAATCCTCCAACATTTCTCTACTCAAATTCTTCCTTCTCAACCACTTAGATCTGTGCTCAATTTATAGATGAACTGTAGGTTGTTTTGCAATCAATAACTTTCCAAAAATAGGCAAGACATGTTTCCAGTCATGTAGATGTCAAATGGACACTTGGATCCTAAGCTTGACACATGTTAACTCTTCTAGAAGGCACTGGCCAAGTGGAGATTCCGGAACAATGAGAATTTCGCTCCCAATGTGACCAATGCACCTGTGAATGTTGGGAAGTTCTTTGCAGAGTAGCCTTGCATGGGGCTGCCTGCATATGCAATGTACTTAGGCCCCTTAGAGCCTGTGTTTGTGAGCTCTCATATGCTATATAATAAGCTTCAAACCATGGAAACCTTTGCTTGATGAAAGTCTTGCTTGATTTGTCTTGTTTCTTGTCTTTGTCTTGTTTCTTGTCTTAGGGCATGCAGTAACTGAAATGATAGAGAATGATAGACCCTTGATCATTGGTCCTAGAGATGATGTCCAGTTAACCAGGTCATTGGGAATGGTGCCCAAATTGACCTATAACAATTGCCCCCTAAAGCATGAGATCCAAATAATAAGAACATTTGATTGAGATGATTTACACTGTGATGAGTCTGGAAATGAAGCGGAGTGGTCACCTGCATCAATCTTACAATACATTAAATCATGGTATATCCTCTTTTGATCATAATTACTGAGGGTAGGCATTCCCATATTCATCACATAAAACAATCTAATAACATGTACATAATTCAGAAAGTTGTCTACATTGGAATGTTGCCCAGATGCAGACATGCCTACAGATATAGGCCCATTTTGGATGGAAATATATATTTAAGGTCACCGTACAGATGATGTGTACAACAATCCTGAAATCGCAGTCTGGATGGATGAAACTAGATCCGAGGTCTTCTTATCTCGTTCACTCGATCATTCGAGTACAAGTCTAGCCATGCGAATATATGATTTGTAGTCGAACATGGAAAGACATCGTTTGATTACCAACCAATAATGTGAACTGTTAACAAACGCAAGAGAACCACCATTAATGTCAATGGCCCTCAAGGTACTGTATTACATTTTCTAAGGCATGAATAGATGATTTGATTTCGAATGCCAAACAAAATCTTTCGGTCAAAGGTCTGGAAGCGAGGATCTTGTCGATGCTGTAACAAGCCTCATGGTACTGGAATCTGATGTTTCTAAGTGAACTTCCTGGATATTGATTTGTCATCGACAGGAAGTCACCTTATTGCAAAACTTGGAGTTACTAATTTCGGAGACAAGAGTATGACTTGATATAGAAATTTTCATGGATGATGATCATGAGAATGAAGGTTTATGAGTATTGCAGAAGGATGAGTTTATAATCACTGGATGACTTCTCTTGAACATATCGAAAACACTATGATGAGTTGGCAGCATTGACCCAAAACCAAAGTGAAGGTATGATGAACCATAGGTGTGAATGAACTGTCAAGATGATTACCCAACCCAAACAATCACTGACATGGAGTGAAAGAAGTGTTATGTTCAAGAACGACTTGATACCAAAAAGAAACTTTTCTTACTTTTCCCAAATTTTCCCCAGTCATTTGTCGACCAGTACCTCTTTATTTTTTAATAAGCTTGAGGAGGATAACATTTTCTTGATTTATAATTCAACCCTTCAGGCGAATAAAGTATCGCTATTTAATAATTTAACGAGTCTAGCGATGAATTAAACTTGATTCTTTCCATGATTGACAAGCCCGTCACTATTTTATGTTTTAACAAGCTTAACGACAGTGATAGCCCTATCCTTTTTCATATTTAGAGAGTCTGAAAAAGAGGACGAAAGAGAACTCCATAAGTACTTTTTCGTAAATTTGTCACTCATATTCGAAAAAGTGTAAAATAATATCTGAGAGAACCTCTTTAGTCATGTTTAACCAAGGTATTCATTTTTCGTAAATAATCTATCTCAGTCTAGAAAAGGGTTAAACTTATACTAAGCAGATATTGATTCATTTACTTTAACGAGCTCAAAAAGACAAGTGCTCGATAATCTTTTCACATTATCGGAGTCTGAAAAAAGCTGAAAGAAGACTCCAAGGGTTCCTTTTTCTCTGTTATCAAAGCTCGAAAAAGAGATAAAAGTGTGCTTCAAATCCTTTTTCATTTTTAACAAAGCTCGAAAACTAAGGAGAAAAAGTATACTTTGTGGTCAAGTCATTCTTTAAATAAATCTGCACAACTAATCTCTTCATCAGTTGTATTTCCTGTTCAGAACAACATCAAATGGATTAAAAATACTTGTTTCATGATAAAAACATAATAAAACTATAGTCATAGCAATAAATTTAACTTGCAAACAATTAAATGACTATAAAAAGTAGTTTCACTCTTCATTTTTACCATTCCATAGTTACCATTTTCATTTTGGAGCTCTGAACCTGATTTTTCCCACGAACTTCAGTTGTGGATTGCGTGCAGTTGGTAAGAATGTTTTGAATGCCCCCTGCAAGAGCACATGTCGAATTCCCCCTGCAAGAGAAGATGCCCCCCAATCTTCATTTCATTCACCTAAGTATAATATTAGTTACTAATAGCTGGATGGAATGAAGGCTCATTACAGGGGAGGATTTGTTTCATTTTTTAACGAGCTTGACACAGGAAAAGAACTATGCTCATGACCTGTTTCATTTTTTAACGAGGTTTAAATAGTAAAATAACTTTCCTCAAAGGCACTTGTTTCATTTTTTAACGAGGTTGACACAAGAAAAAAGAAATATCCTCATAAATTTGTTTCATTTTTTAACAAGGTTGACACAGAAAAAGAACCATCCTCATTGTGCAGTTGGATTAGTGAGTGTGTGCTGGAAAAGACGTATTCTAACGGAGTCATCATTTAAGGAGTTTGATGAATACCACAAATGAGAAGTTATAACATTCGTTGATGGGTCGTCTCCAGGGTTTTCATTGAATTTATGAATGTCTGAGGGTAACATATGTGGTATCACCATCACCAAGGAGAGGAACCAAATAGGATTCCAGATGATGACATGGGTGAATTCAATGGACAAAACATCGAAAATGAAGCAACAACAGATGTTGTCGCAGCTGAAATAGATGGTTCAGTCTGGGATATTATCTCAGCCATGGTCAAATGACTCAATGTATACCCTATATAATCTACGGGAACTCGAAGTAAAAAAGGATCAACAAAAGCAGAGGAAGGTGATTGAGGAAAAGACTAGTACAGGTAAAGCTCCTACCGAAAATGAGTTGGAGTTAAAGGTGTCTCGTCTTGTGATATTTCTTCAATCAAAATCAAACCAAGTGGAAGAACTTCGTCGTCGGGCCCAAAGTATATTTCAGGTGGTTGACTGTGCGATATGGGAGACTCAATGGCTACAATAGATTTTGGAGTGACCAATACAGGAACAACTTCTGGTTATCTGACTTCGGGATCAGGATTTTCTCCACTTAGGGAATATAGCAACTAAAATATAAGGGGATGATAGACCCTATTTCATTGGTCCTGGGGATGATGTCCATTTTTACCAATAACAGTTTCCCCCTAAAGCACAATGGGATCTGGATCAACTTCCAGTTGAACAACAGTGGGTTCGGGAGGTATGGTCTCACAGATTGGATGGATCGTGACCACGGGTAGCTGTGAGGACTTTGTCTCAACTACAGTAGAAAAACCAAGATTTTTAGAAACAACTTGTGCCAACTCTGGTATATGGGAAGATGATGCTTCACCAAAGGTACTGATGGTACTGGTTTCAGTAGATTGTGATTGCCTTCACCTACCAGAAGTAACTTCTGGTGGTAAAGGTGGTTTTAAAGCTAATCTACGTGAACGACGGAGAATAGGATTTTGTTCTTCCACAATTACTGATTTATTTTAACCAAAAACAAATAAACAAAAAGAGGGTACCAAGAAACTGTGAACTACAGAATACCTCCTAGTGAACCAAGAAGTATGGGCAAGTAATCTCCCCGAACGTTGTGTCGGTGTATCACAATTTCAAGGTGGCCGACTCGGTTCACTATGGATGGATAGCACCTAAAATTTGTCCTCCCAAATATACCCAAAGGTAGGTGGAGGCCCAAGTCCGTATTAGCACTGTCTGATGCGAAACCGCACAGTGATAGCACCCCTTTATACTTATCGTACTGTAACACCGCCCGATATATCCGAAAGTACATGGACGAGCTATGATATACTTATGCACATGGAGTGAGGTATCACACTCGGAATGTATGGAAAACAAGTTAACGACAGTTACTATGATTTACGACGTCGGAACACGTCTCTAGCCTAGACCTTCTAAATGTTATCGTTATGGTTCCAATGCGTTGTTAAGTAAATTGAGATTAATTTTATGTTGATCTTGCTTAACAATTTTCCTTTCAAAGGTTCACCGCGATGATGTATATGAAATTCCTAAAATGCAAGCTAAGAATTATAAACAAACTTTCACTTTCAGCTTTTTCAATGAACAACCTAGCTACTAAGGGAAGAGAGCAAATAGTTTGTGAGCAAACAAATCAATGAACAAAAACAAAATCAATGAATCAAAAACTAAATGCAGATTTCCTAATGTTCCTTTTGCAAAACACACACAATCCTACATGCAAATGCAAGTTTTTCTTTTCAGATTCCTTAATGTTATGAATGCAGAAAAGAAACTAGGTGCACTAGATCAATAATTCAAATGCCTTTTACTTTCAAGAAACGAAGAATACAAACAACAATTTCTCTTTTGAAGGAAAAACGAGGATTTTAACAACAATTTCTCCTATCAAGGAAATGAATATTTTACGACAATTTCCTATTTCGAAAGCAAATGATTCTTAATACGACCATAAAAATTACTTTGAAATCAACTTTTCAATGATAAAGAAAAACTTTTTTAAACAAACATTGAACAAATTTTCAGCCAAAGGAGCAAGAATTATATAGATTCACAGGTCAATTGAGCATCAAACTTTTCAGAACACAGCAGCAAACAAAATTGAAGCAAGTTGCAAAGTCAAATTCAAGGGAATTTGGGTACTTTCAGGAGTCAACGCAGTCTCCAAGGGGAGACAGTTCTTTGCAAAGCACTGTGTCCAGTCTAAGGGTGCGTTGGGCGTAGTATACAAAGAAAAATGCTACTGTTTAACTCACTATCTTTTCAAATTAGGCTCTGAAAAAGATTAATCTTTATGTGTAACAACTACTGGGTGGATAAACAAAGAAAATCATAGGCTAAAACACCTAGAACTAAGAGAAATTCTCCCCAGTAGAGTCGCCAATTTGTTGGGCTAGAATTGTGAATTAGGGATAAATCACGCTTCCCTAGACAAGTAATAGTCTAGAAAAACAGGTGAAAGACTATACAACTATTTTTCCTAACTCAGAACAGATACACAGAGAGGATTGGAGGCTTACTTGTTCAGTCTCTTCCAAATGGCTCCTTTTGTCGCTTCTGTTGCAGCTTCAAATTCAAGCGGTTTGTGAGCTGAATTCTTCCTGCAAGAAAGAACATTGAAACAGCAGAAGATGCAATAATATAGATATCTATTCAAGCTAGTTAGCTAAATCAGTAAAGCATAAACCATATACATCAACTAAGATCTTGCAATATGGAAAATCAAAGCCAATACAGATGCATATAGGGAAAAATAAGCAGTACTCTTTATTGATGATAGAAGGAGAGGTTACAACCTAGTGACTGATTTGAAGTGAACTTCTAGCAACGTTCCCAATCCACATCACAGTATAAATATCTCCAGTAGCAGCTTCACAAATCTAGCTCTCAATTGAAAATCCTCCAGCATTTCTCTACTCAAATTCTTCCTTCTCAACCACTTAGATCTGTGCTCAATTTATAGATGAACTGTAGGTTGTTTTGCAATCAATAACTTTCCAAAAATAGGCAAGGCATGTTTCCAGTCATATAGATGTCAAATGAACACTTGGATCCGAAGCTTGACACATGTGAACTCTTCTAGAAGGCACTGGCCAAGTGGAGATTGCGGAATAATGAGAATTTCGCTCCCAATGTGACCAACGCACCTGTGAATGTCAGGAAGTGATTTGCAGAGCAACCTTGCATGGGGCTGCCTGCATATGCAACGCACTTAGGCCCCTTAGAGCCTGCGTTGGTGAGCTCTCATATGCTATATAATAAGCTTCAAACCATGGAAACCTTTGCTTGATGAAATTCTTTCTTGATTTGTCTTGTTTCTTGTCTTAGGTTATGTAGCAACTGAAATGATAGGGAATGATAGACCCTTGATCATTGGTCCTGGAGATGATGTACAATTAACCAGGTCATTGGGAATGGTGCCCAAATTGACCTATAACAATCCTAGCCAACCTAACAATAATAATGTAAGGGCACAATAATAACAATATTGGGGTTACAGGGGTACAACAATAATAATAAGGGGGCTACACTAATAAGAATAAGGGACTAAACTAGTAATATAGGGACCTAACATGCCCCTCTCATTCAAGAAAGTGTTGTCCTCAATGCTTGAGTAGATTTGGGTGCTTCTGTATAAAATTTTCATCCTCCCATGTAGAATCTTCAGCGGGTAAGTTCTTCCACTTGATGAGATACTCTGAAATTGATCGATTTCGTAGCTATCGAGTTCTTTTTTCAATGACCGCTTTAGGTTCCAATATGATTTTTCCTTCCTCATCAAGTTTTGGAAATATTGTTTGAACTGGAAGATTTTCACCTATAACCTTCTTTAAGCATGAAACATGGAAAACTGGATGCACTCGTGAAGGAGCAGGAAGCTCCAATTTGTATGCCATAGTACCAATATTTTGCAACACCTTGTAAGGACCATAGTACTTTGGCGATAATTTATTATCCTTCTTAGCTTTCTTGAGGGACATTTGTTTGTATGGTTGTAGCCATAAAAATACCCGATCTCCTACATCAAAACTTCTCTCGTTGCGATGTTGATATGCCTGTTGTTTCATTTGGTTTTGTGCCAAATTCAGGTTATCCTTTAAGAGTTGGAGAACTTCTTGCTGATGCTCGATGTGATCTTCCACTGCTTGAACCTTCGAATTTTCCCTTAAAGATGATGTGATCGATGGTGGATGATATCCATAAAGTGCCATAAACGGGGTCATTTTTGCTGCAGTATGGAAGGAAGTGTTATACCACCATTCAGCGAGAGGTAACCACTTGACCCATTGTGTTTTTTTATCAGATACAAAACAACGAAGATATCCTTCCAAACATTTATTAACTATCTCAGTTTGACCATCAGATTGAGGATGATAAGATGAGCTATGAGCTAATTGAGTACCCAAACAAGAAAATAACTCCGTCCAAAAATTTCCAGTAAAAATGGGATCTCTGTCGCTCACAATAATCTTTGGGTTTCCATGTAGCTTTTGAATTGTGTCCATAAATGTAGTAGAAATTGTACTTGATTTAAATGGATTAGATAATACACAAAAGTGTGCATAATTGGTAATTCTATCAACTACCACTGTGATGAAACTCTTTCCTTCAGACTTAGGTAAACCTGTGATCAAATACATTGAAATCTCCTCCCAACGTTGACTTGGAATGGATAAAGATTGTAGAAGACTCGGGATCTTAATTGTCTCAACTTTATTTTGCTGGAAAACCAAACATTCTGCCACAAAATTTTGAATATCAGATTTAAGGCCATCGAAAAAAAATTCTTTCTTCACCCTGTGGTAAGTTTTTAAAAATCCTGAGTGTCCTCTTAAAGGAGAAGTGTGCAATTCCAAAAGAATATTTTGTTTTAGTTGGGAATTCTTACAAAGATATAAGTGATCTTTGTACCATAAGGAATCATTTTTCCAACTAAATGTATCAGATGTACTAGTATCTTGTTGTAACTTTTGAATGAGTGCCCACAATTCTTCGTCCTTCTTCCATTCATCCCTTGCTTCGTTTATCCAATCTGGTTGGATAATAGAAATGCCACAAAGAAATGCTTCCATCTCTTCATTCTTTCTTGAGAGTGCATCTACAACAACATTTAGCTTCCTTTTTTTGTATATTATTTCAAAGTCATAACCCAACATCTTTGTGACCCATTTTTTGTTGCTCTTTTCAAGATAGTCTTTGTTCCAAAAAGTGTTTAAGACTATCATGTTCATTTTTTACCTTGAAGTGTCTTCCCATAAGGTAAGGTCGTCATTTCTTTAGTGCACATAGTATTGCTAACATTTCCTTCTCATAAATAGCTTTCTGTAAATACTTTCCTTTGATTGGACGACTTTAAAAATTAATGGGTCTTCCTTCTTGCATTAAGACAGCACCAATTCCATTTCCTGAGGCATCACATTCCACAATAAAGGTTTTTGTGAAGTATCTCGTAGCTAAGACTAGTGCTAGGCACATTGCCTCTTTAAGATGTTCAAAGGCCTTAGTTGCTTCAGGAGTCCATGAAAATTCATCTTTCTTCAATAATGTTGTTATAGGTGATGCAATTCTCCCATAATTCTTAACAAACTTGCAATAATACCCTGTTAACTCGAGAAATCCTCGCAACTACTTTATGGTTGTGGGGACTTTCCATTCCTTAATGGCTTTAATTTTGTTAGGTTCTACCTTAACACCCTCGTGAGATACAATATGACCCAGATATTCCACCTCTTGTACTCCAAAGAAACATTTGGATGTTTTTGCATATAATTGTTTCTCCTGCAATAGTTTGAGCACCCTGTCAACATGTTCAACATGATCCTTCCAAGACCTGCTGTAGATTAGTATATCATCAAAAAATACTAGAAAAATTTTTCTAAGGAAGGGTTTGAAAATGGAATTCATCAACCCTTGAAATGTAGAAGGTGCATTGGTAAGGCCAAAAGGCATGACCAAAAATTCATAATGACCCTCATGAGTTCGAAATGCTGTTTTTGGAATATCTTCAGTCTTCATTCTAATTTGATGATATCCTGAACAAAGATCCGACTTGGTAAAATAAATTGCTCCATGTAATTCATCCAATAATTCATCAATCACAGGAATGGGAAATTTATCTTTAATGGTGAGCTTATTGAGCTCCCTATAATCCGGACACATTCGCCTTGATCCATCCTTCTTGTGTACCAATACTACAGGAGCAGAGAAAGAACTTTGACTAGGTTGAATTATACCCGCCTCTAACATTTCTGCAATCATACGTTCAATTTCGCTCTTTTGGACATAAGGATATCTATAAGGCCTGATGTTTGGAGGAACACTTCCTGGAATCAAATGAATAGCATGATCATGATCACGAATAGGTGGGATTCCATTGGGAGTTTCAAACACCTTGGAATGATTGTCCAAGACTTTTTGGAGATCTGCAGAAATAGATGATTTTGATGTTGGAACTGCTAGTGAGCATAATTGTGCAATTATGCCTCATTTTTCTTTCTTCAGAAGCTTTGTCATGACATTAGAGATTATTATATTTCTCGGCTTCCCTACAATACCCCGTAATTCGACTTCCTTTCCTTCTGAAAAAAAATTCAAGAAAAGTTCTTGAAAATTAAAAGCAACTGTCCCCAAAGATTGTGACCATTGTACTTATAGTACAACGTCAGCACCTCCCATTGGAATGGAAAGCATTGAACTATTCAATACATATTCCCCCATGGTTAGCTTGATATTATGGCATTTTCTAGAGCAATTTATAGCTCCTCCATTTTCAACCATCACTTGACATTCTGGTGCTGGGTATAGGAAACAATTCAATTCCTTGGCTACCTTACAATGAATAAAATTATGGGTACTACCCGAATCAATCAACAATATTACATTTTTCTTCTTGATATGTCCTTCTATCTTGAGAGTTTGAGGAGTGGTAATTCCTGCCAATGCATTACACGATATGGTCAGACTCATTTCTTCCTTTTCTAGGGTTGGTTCCTAGTTTATATCCTCTTCTTTTGAAGATTCTTGTTCATTTTCTTTTTCCTCTTCACAATATATGTAAAATAATTTCTTCCATTAGGGGAATTTTGAGGTCTAAAATGGGCCTCCTAAGGAAATAATAAAATAATAGCTAAACCAATAAAATAATATTTATGAATTTGCAATTCACTTTTTGCACAAAAATCAATGTAACCATGGTCAAATTCAATTCAAAAGTTGTACCAAAATAAAAATAATAAAAAATTTGTATTGATGTGACTATAAATAAGATTGATATCTTTAAGAAAAAGTCATTATCATTGCACAACTAATGCATTTGTCCTTTGTACTTAACTAACTTCAAATAAAATATAAATATAAATTCATAAATTCTTAATTATAGAATATACTATTAATTAAAATTTATATTATTTAAATTATATAATAGCATATAATTAATATATTATATAAAAATAATATAATATAATATATTGTTTTTTGTATGAATTTTATATTATATATTGAATTGATTTGATTTATAAATAAATATTTTAAAATATACAAATATAATATTTATTGAAAAGTGTGTAAATACATGAATATTGTGTAGGGATATGCATTGTTTCTTTCAAAAAATATGAAATGACAATAATAATATTTTATTCAAAAAGTGTGAAATGACATTTATTATGAGTACTTTACTTTATGACTTTATAACTACTTAGAGCACTACCATGGTTAACCATGAGTTTTTATTCACCATTGAGAATGAGACAAGTAAGTACATTTAACTCAAGCAATGTCACCTCAACCATTAGGGATGATGTCATCCCCTAAAATGTGATTGGTTCTCAGAAAGTGAATTTTGACTGTACATTTTCCTTAGGAAGCCCATTTAGACCTCAACATTCCCCTAATGTCAGCACACTTATGACCTTTAGTGTATTTGCTATCACAACAGTAGCAAAGCCCTTTTTCTCTTTTTTCTTCCAATTGTTTTGGTGTCAACCTTGTAGGCTGTGAAAGTCTAGGAGTAGCAACACTTCCATCTTTATATATGTGAGTGGTAGGCTTCCTTGTTGCCATAATTTTACATTCAATTTTTCTTGCCAACCTGAATGTCTTTTCTAATGAATCAGGTTCCCAAACGTGAACTTCATGTTGGACGTTATCATTTAAAATCCCTATGAAAACATCAATCCTGTGTTCCTCTAGAATATTAGTTACCCTTATATTCAATTTTTGGAAGTCCTTAATGTGCTTCACCACTGAACCCTTTTGTTTGAGATTTATCAATTGGCTAAAGAAGGTGTTGATTTTTGTATCCTCAAAATGTGTTATCATTTCCTCCGTAAAAATTGACCAAGTGACAATTTTTTTATGGGAGCAAAGACATCGATACCATACAAATGTATTTTATTATAAATGTAAAGTTGCAATGTGTACCTTTCGTGTGTTTTTCACATTATTGAGATCAAAATTTTACTCCATCTGTAGTATCCATGTTTCAGGATCCTTGCCATCAAACTTCCTCGTATCCATCTTTGGAATATTGTGGCTCTTCCATCCAACATTAGAGTTTATGAAATCATGATTAAAATTTATTTTGTTCTCATCATGAGTTTACTCTACTATATTTTCGCCATTAGGGAACATTTCTTGTATCAACTTTTCCAAACTTTTGATGTCTACTTTTAGATCATTCTTCATGTTTTCCATTTTTTCATTGATCTTAGCTTCCATGTCTTCCATCTTAGCTTCCATTCCAACTTCCATGCCATCCATCTTAGCTTCCAAACCATTCATCTTAGCTTCCACGCCTTTCTTCAAACTATCCATCTTAGTTTCCACACCTTTCTTCAAAACTTCCATTTCATTTTTTGTTGTTCTTTGCGATAGGTTCACTTGCTCTTGTAATTTTGATATCTCATGTTGCATTTCTTCATCTTCATGAGTCATAGTAAGCCTTTTGAAGGCTTAATGGGTGTTTAATTCTTTTTAGGAGGAATTTTAGAACCCAATACTAATATATATTCTTCAATATGCCCTTGCAATAAATTCAAACTAATTTTTTCAAACGAGACTTATGTAATTCGAAAAAAATACACACTTTTTTCTTGCTTTTTAGGAGCTCGATATTGAAACTGAATTATTTCTGTGATTTTGGATCTTCAATATTTGAAATTGGGCCCTGTAGTAGCCCTCTGAAGCTTCTTTCAAATTCCAGAGGTCTAACCTAATTTGGATTCTTCAAGGTAAAGTTATGCCAAATCTCCCACAATGACCTAGTTATGGACTGGTTCAGTAAAGTGAGCTTGTACAGAGTGACACGTGTCACTATTTCCTCCTTTAGCTCTTAAATTGATACAGAGGGAACTTTATTCCATGTACTTGCGACCACTTTCTACAGAATTCCAATCCAATTCAGAGAGAGAGAGAGTTATGACTATTTTACCACGGTCACCTCTTTGAGATGAAATTCAGGAGCCTGAAAAATCCCTAACTTCCATAGACCCTATCTCCAAACATATTGTGAATTAACATCTAAAATTTTTCCACAATGTTCCTTAGGATTGTGGCTTTGCTCTGTGAAACTTTCATCTTTTAAACCCTTGTAGAAAAAAATTTATAGTGAAAATTCCACGATGACCTGTTTTGGTTAAATTTAGGAGCCTGCAAAATCCCCCAACTTGCATAGATCATATCTCTGAAAATATTGCTAACCAAGATCTGAAATTTTTCCATGACGTTTCTCAGGATTTCATCTGCGCTTTGTAAAAATTTAACTTTTGAACCTTCGTATAAAAAATTTTATAGCGAAAAATCCATGGTGACCCGTTTAGAGCAGCGAAACTCTAGAATCAAAAGCTCTGATACCAAATGTTATGAAACCAGCTCCAAAAATAGAAGAAAAGAGAGATCAACACCTCAAAAATCAGCCACTTCGAGGGGGAAACCTCCAATACATTACATAAATGAACAATTCTTGGATGATACAAATGGCCAAAACCTCCTTCTATATATAGGAGTCCATGGGGCCACAATATAATCCTAGCCGACCTAATAATAATAATGTAAGGACACAATAATAAAAATATTGGGGTTGCAAGGTTGCAATAATAATAATAAGGGGGCTACACTAATAAGAATAAGGGACTAAACTAGTAATATAGGGACGTAACAGACTTTTACTAGTGTTCTTTGACTTGTGTGGCTGATGTACTAAAGATGAAGTAGAGGATGATGATGATGAGGGTGATGATGATGGCTCTCCATTGCCTCCATTTCCTCCATTTCCCTTCTTTGACTTATCTTCATCATTGTGACCTCCTGAAGACCCCTGTCCTTCCTTGTGAAGTTTGGATCCTTCTCCTTCCAGTCTCTCATTCCTTTCTTGATAAAGGATTCTAACCATCTCAGTCATGTCAAGAAATGCTTTCCTGAACACTCTTTCTTCCTCTTTGGGATCAACTTCTTCTTGGATTTCTCCTTCCTCTTGAGCCATGCTTAATGTAGCTTCTTCTTCCTTAGGAGGTGAAATAGGTGGTGGAGATTATGGAAATCTTGCTCTCCTTTGCTTTGGCTCTTCTTGAGACCCTTCTGCTCCCACCAATTTTCCTTCTCCTCTCTTAAGCTTGAGCCTTGTAACCATCTAAAACTTGCAAACAGTTAAACAATTATTTGCACTAAAAAACACCAGAGAAATAAAATCTAGCTCTTATACCAATCTGATCTGAATTGACTGTATTATTTTTGTTGTGCTAAGTGTCTTTTCAATTTATAAACATTTGCATACTTGTCTCATTAGTTTGCTTAAGGATTGAGGATTTTAACCATGAATTGTAGGTGATTTTAGGTGAATTAGAAGCAATAAACAAGCTTAAATAAAACTGAACAGTAGTGTAAAATAGAAAAATAATTCACCATATATAATTTATACAGTAGGCATGATGAAGCAGTTCACCCCTCCTGGGCTAGATCTGTTGGTCCAGCTCCCAATGGCATGTCCATCTTTCATTATGCTCAAAATTTTGCAAATACATGTAGTTGCAGGCCTCTAATAGTTTTTTTTTGTGCACCAATGGCTCCGGAATGCTCCAATTATTCAAAAATGACTCTTCATTCACTCAGAATAGGAAAAAATTGAGTATCCTACTCTTTTGCCCAATTACACCTAGAAAAACTCCACTAAAAGTGGAGGACTCCACTTATCTGGAGTTAAAATAGCCAATTCCACCCAAAATGGCGCACTAGCGAAACCTCCGCCCAAATTAACTGCAAAATTTAATGGTTGCGGTTGGGATGGCCACATGCAAACCCAAAACTGTGGTATTCTAACCTTCAATGGAACTATATGCGGAAACCATGGTGGATAAGGTCGAACCGAAGTTTAAGTTGAGGGTTTATTTAACCGCGCAGAGGATTAACCATTTAACAACATGGCATGTGATAGCGTTGACGCTGGCGGGTTTGCACAACCGTCAGAATGTGGGTTGTTAGCGGCGTAGTTGTTGTTATAATATGTGCCATGTGAACACTGCTGCGGGGACCGCTCGCGAGTTGGCACTGCCGGTGGTCCCCAACCCCCAATGCAATTTTCATTACACTTTAACAATAACCCATGAAAAATATATGTTAATAACTTTGTGTGGCTCAAGAGTTGTGGTGTGTGCATGCTCTACTAGTGGTCATGGGGTCGAGGCCTACGGACCTCACCCAAAATTTTAATATGCCATTTCGGGGACATGTGGCAGCCTCAGGGCTGGCCACATGTCACCCTCTGATTGGCCCAAAAAACATGAACGTACAACCATTGACCAATAAAATTGTGCCACTTGTCATCCTACCATTGGCTTTGAGGAAGGAATATTCCTTAAAATATTCCTTTTGTTGACTATGCATCCACCTTGCTGACTGGGCATCCTAGTCAACCCTGGTCAAACTATCGCAAAATTTGCTTTTTTGGCATTTCGATCAAAACACGATATTTCCCTCATATGACATTAGTTTTTTCAACCATTCATGGCACCAAAAGCAGGAATATGAGATCTACGCAACCATCCTAGTTTCAACCTAATCCTGTAATTTTGAATTTCGAGAAAAATTTATGAACTCCTAATCAGGAGGAGTGAGATTTGTCTCACAAGATCTCTTTTGTCAGTTTATTTGTATGATTTTATGGTGTTTCGATCTTATATTTGTAATTAGAATATTTAGCGCATAATATAAAAACTTTGAGATCTGCTTCATCGGTTTTCCCACATTGGGTTTTTCCAGGGACATTACTCCAAAAATAACTGTGTTGAAATGGTTGTGTGATCTATTTTTGTTCATATTTTTTTTTGCACTTGTAATTCTTATGTAATTAATTTTTGTAGGTTGTAGTGAATGGATTTCGATATTTTCTTGTAGAACACAGTGAATAATTTGTTAAGTAAATAACGAGTACAAAACTTTCCATCAATTGCAGCAATAGGATTCCTTAGTTGACAGAATTTTCACATGGTATCATAGCTTGTTTAAGCTCAGTGCAGGCGAGACAAAGAACAAATCCATTAGATTTAGTGTTAGTGAAGTTGGGATGAAATAATTTCACAAGCAGTAGATCAATCTCCCAGTTGATTGCGCATTCCAAGCCAGGAGGGCTAGATCGGTAAGTAAAATCTCTCTCTAAGTGAGCCTATAGAGAGGTAGGATTGTTCCAGGTTGTTGATTTTCCGAGGAAGAGGGAGAAGCACAAAAAATATACGTAGATCATCAGCTGGAGGGACGTATTTTATTGCACAACAGTGATTGATTGTGTAGAACGTCAAGAAGAGTAGTTGAAATACATTTTTGGGAATTTCTAACCTCGGTGGTTTTTCTTGCCAAAGAAACTCATATTCCCCTTGCAATAGAAGTAGATTTTGTGGCTTGATCCATTAGGAGTGTGTAAAGCCATCTACGCAGAGGGTGAGAGGTAGAAGATTGATATCATTTGGGTGAGATGGAAGCTAGTGGGTTGTGTGACCAGGACCGGTTAGAGAGTCCCTCCAACTATGGATTTGTAAGGAAAGGGTCTCCATCCTTCTATATGAGCATGACCTCAAGCACTTTATCAAAAGTGCTCAGCCTGAACCGGTGCATGCAACACCATTAAGGGCCTTCAAGAAGAATATGGAAAATTCCAAACGGTTGATCCTCAACGAAGTGAACAATCATATTGTTTCACACATCTCAGCCAAAGGAACAACCAAGGAGATGTGGGATGAATTAGCAACTCTATATCAGGGGTCTTTCAAGCAATGGAAAATGTTTTTGTAGGAGAAAATGTGAACCACCAGAATGCAGAAAGGATAATGCATTGATTAATACCTATTTAGACCTCAGGAAAATCGACATCGACTGGCAGTTGTGGGAGAAGACCTCAGGCCATAGAGATGGCTAGACTTGCCTTAGATTATGTGTCTAAATACTATCAAGTCTTTGTCCAGAGCATCCTGGGAAGAGATAATTTTATGGGCTGGGAAACGATGTGGGAAGCTCTTCAGCAAGAATAGATGAGGAGATACTTACTCAAGTTTCAACTTGAGAGAAGTAGTAGCAGTGGTTCGAAGGTCAAGAAGGAGGAGGATGAGAATGTAGCCCTTGCATCAAAGGGACAACAAGAGCAATGTATGAGGAAGAAGGGTCTATCAAAGATCAAATGCTTCTGGTGTGGTTAGATGGGACATTACACCACACAGTGTCCACTCAGAAATAAGGACAAGGATGAGAAGCATGATCCTCAGGCCGAAGCAGCAAAGATAGAGGAGGAGGAGTTTTCTATGATTGCACATATACCTTCAGGAGGTAGGTGGGATGATTTGGAGTTGTAGACAGAAAGATCTATAAGATGGGCAAGATCCTTAAGGATTCCAACTCTCAGATCATCACCTTGTTATGGGAGCCCAAATTAGATAGCGAGATAGACGGGTGATTATTGGTGCAGAGGAGTACAAAAGTGGCAATGCATTAGTTAGCAATGCCAGATTCTAAGCAGCACATAGCAGTGTTGCAGCAACGTAGAGGGACGCAATTCAGAGCAGCAGTAGCGCAATAGTTTCAGAGAGGTAGTGTAGAGGATAGCAGCAGTCAAATATTCATCACTTGGATGCAGTATACTTATCCAACTTTGGATGTTTTTTTTCACTTGCAGAAATAAACTGTGATGTAGCTCAATAACAGTTGGTAGTGGCAGAGTCAGCAGCAGCAAGGATGCAGAATTCAGAGCGAGTTGCAGTACAAATGCAATGTTGACAGTGGAAGTGTCAACAGTAGTTAAAATGCAGTATTTGTGCAAAGTTTATGGGTAGAAGTGTCAGACATCAGCAGTGCATAGGGAGATGCTTCAGGGTCAGAACAGTGTGCAACATAGCATATTATTAGAGCACATTCCTTGCTAAGAGGGAGTGTTGATTTGGGGTAGCATCGGATGTGCTCTAAGTCTCAAATTTTGTGGAGAGGCTTAAACACATCTATTCTAGATAAAATGGAAACCATTTGGTGAAATTCCACTCAGATTGTATTTTATAGAAATAATTAATTATTTTTAAAGGGACCCTAAGTCTAAACTTAGGAAAATAAAATAATTAAAGTGAATTAATAGAATATGAATGAGAATGATCTAGAATAAATGGATCAAGTGAAAATTTAATCTTAGCCATTGATTAGAGATCTAATTTGGTCCATTGAAGTCTCAACGATACGAATATAATATTGGCTTGAAGGGTCATTTTGAAATCACATTTTGGAGACATAGAGGATCTAGAGATCAAATTTTTCTGATGGAGTAGTGCTTAGAAGAAAAGCAGATCTAAGAGATTCTTGATTGTAGTGAGGGGCAATAAATCTGGTTGTAATATTTCTTGAGTCGGAGAGTACATAATAGCGAAGACAGAGAGAGCCACAGCATCAACTCAGAGCCAGTGATGCAGTACCTATGCACTCACTACGTAGAGCAAGAAGGGAATTTTTTTTCCTACTGAGGAGATAGCGCAGATCCAGTGTCAAATCCCAGTGTGATTTTCCATAAGCTAGAAGGATTTAGTTTCCAGCCAGAAGTGAGACCAACGCAGAGGTGTAGGGAAGCCACAATTGTGACACATTTATTGCATAGACTGACGTAGTCACTGTGCAGAGGCAACACAGGCCAGACTATTCTTTGTGCAAATCAGTGTAAGTTCCCATGGAGAAGTGAGATTTGTCTCACAAGATATATTCTGTCAATTTCCCTGTATGATTTGGCGGTGTGTCAATCATATATTTGTACTCAAAATATTTACTGCATAATATACAAACCTCAAATCTTCTGCACCATTTTTCCCACATTTGGTTTCTTTTGGGACATTAGTCCAAAAATAATTGTGTCGAAATGGTTTTGTGATCTATGTTTGTTCATATTTGTTTCCGCAGCGGTTAATTTGTGTAGGTTGTAGTGAATGGATTTCGGTATTTTCTTGCAGAACACAATGAATAATTTGTTAACTAAATAATGAATAGAATACTTTCCTTCAGTTATTGTAGTAGGATTTCTGAGTTGAAGGAATTTTCACAGGATGCGCCTGGTGTCTCCTGTTTAAAGGTTTGCAGGCGAGGGGCATATGGAAGGACGTGATAGAGGTATCCAGACCGAGTGTATATAAGCTTTAATTGCCGATATTTATTGATGGCCTCTTCCTCATTTTGTGGGTTTGAATTAGCCACATATTTAGAGATTTCTAAAGTAAGATATCTCAAAAAAATATTGAGTTTTTCCTATAAATAAGCTTTAAACAAGCTCTGAAATTTTCTCCATTCATCGACATGGTATGATATGTGTATAGAGGGTTTTTGTTTGAAATGAGTAAGGAGTGCTAGGCCTGAGTCCTGTTGAAATAGGAGCTAGAAAAATGTGAGGAAAACAGTGGCTATAGAACCAAAGTTTCCATGTGTCCTAGAGGGTTTACCTATGTACCAGTTTGTCGCGGCTCCCGTAAGGTTGCATTGAAACAATCGTAGATGAAAAATATATTTTTTGATGCTATTAGAGGAACACAACAGATGAAATATCATGACATGATTTCCAGGATATTCTCCTTGTTTACCTTCAAATTTTGGGACATCTGAAGGTAATTTGGTAGGCGTGGGTGGCCAATTGGGTCTATGTGCTATAGGTTCATTAGTTAACTGGCTTAAATCCGGTAGATTTAAGGAATCTAAAAATGGGACCTAGAAGTTGTTCACCATCACAAAATGATTGTGAACAACTATATGTAAAGGGATCCTTTGTGGCGAAGTCAGAGGGGAACTACCCTGATGGATGTCTCATGGACTATCCATAGGAGTGGTATGTGGGCTTCCCAATGGGGTAGCATGTGGGGACCCTTGTGGGGTCATAAATGTGTGCTTTAACGAGGAGGAGTCCCAATAAAAGCTGCACCAATACAAAAATATCCTATAATGGTGGCTACGTGGTGACCTTTATGCCTAAATGGAGAGAGACTATGTATACCTCCCGGTAATGTGGGGAGGTTTAAAAAAAAATTAGATCAATGGGGAGCCATGGGATCCCCTATGCTTTCGAGTAGTGTTTGTGTTACTTTTTGTTCTTTGAGATAAGGGGATATATATCAATGAAATAAAATCACATACATAAAACAAAGAGAAAATAAAATGATTATTTTCCTTTAAAATTAGGTTATGTGATCAATCAAGCAAAAAATGTGTTTGGTTTATTGTTGTGTATGATAAAAAATCCTATGCAAACCTAATTTTCCTAGACACTCTCAAAGTAACTAGACCTTTCTAATATATTTTTTGATGGGTACTGGGACAACGTCCCGAAAGAACTAGTGACACTTTCCAGCAACCTAAGAATTGACCAAGGTAATGGATGAGGCTTTAATGCTTCTCCCACCTCCACCTATAGGGAAAGGATGCTCTAGATTTTGGCCACTAAATTACCTATGTCTCACGTGAGCATTCGGGTATTTATATTTTTGGTAGTCATTTACCAGTACCAAGCACTATATGGTTCGGTAGCCCCAAATAGTACCACACGTACTGGATATAAGTCGAAGCCCCTCTTAATCGGGTCTCTAATATGCTTAGGTATTCTTTTCTGTGGTATGATTGAAGGATTTTAAGCACCCTAAAATTGAACTTTTATGTTTCATATATGTAACATAACCATAGTGGCTTATGGGATGCCTACCCCCCAATGGTCCTAACCTGAACTATAAATTTTTTTTGGCCGTTATGGGGAGATTTAGTTGGTTCAAGTTATGATTGCTTTTAGGAGTCTTAATTTTCTTAGGGTGTGAGATGGTAAGAAAAATTAAGAAAAGTAAAAAGAGCTCTGTAAATTGGATGCCTTCTTATATGAGGCTTAAAAATGCTTATTGCGTGGCGAAGTGAACATACAAAGTGATAAGATGCGGATATACGATGATCCTTTACTATATCCCCCTGATTACACTAAGTTTTGATTGTTCCTTGCATAAAAAAGAAATGATGTGCAGATAATGGGTCGCTTACTATTTTTCCTATTATAGTATGTGGGCATAAAGGGAGATGGGAAACTCAAGTGCTTTAAGAAAATGTTCATATGCAATCCTAGGTTCACCTAAAGGATGCAAGGGAAGCAGATATTACTTACTTTCTGTAATGACACTTGGCCCTAGTCCCAAAACTAGTGAAAATAAAATGCTTTGTCTAGCAACACAATTTTTGGATGATAGGCCACTTACTCCTTTACTAATTAAGAAATATGATTTGCAGAAAACTTAGAAAAATAGTTTGAAAAACAAATGTGTAATTTGGCCACTTACTTTTCACCATAATTAATCTATGTGTGTATTGCAAATAAAAATGAGAGATAAGCCAATTTCTCCACTAATAGTGGTTAGTAAAGCAACCAGGCAATATAAACAGACCGTAAAACAAAGACATAGGTGAAGGAAATTCACTAAAGGTTGTCAATCGCTTGAGAAAAGAGAAATTACAATATGCTTTTTGCTTTCAAGAAATCGTGTGGGTTTAGTTATGCACAGACGTGGTCGTGCGTCTGTCTGAGAAAAATTCGCTTGGTCAAAAATAAACTGTGAATTACCAAGCTCCTCAGCCAACAACAGGTCCAAAAGGTCCTAAAAAAATTCCATAGAGATGTTGGGTGTCTTGTAAGGTGGTTATGTAGAAATAATTTCCTACAAACACAACTGTTAGAGTAAACAAAAGAAGCCAGTGGAGTCATCAATTCTATGGTAGCTTTTTTGTATCAATGGTGTACCAAATAACACCTCCTTAGCAATTGTTTTTTCCCTGCAAAGGAACACAAATAGAGTTGGTGTTGTTAGTGGAAAAACTTAGATAAAAAATCATTGCAAACGGTGAAAACAATTCATCTACAAACATAAACTAAACAAACAGATAAATACACAAATAATGCTTAATGAAGAAAACAAGCCAACAAAATAATGGAAATAAGCTCCCTTTATTGACTGTTGGTGGTAGAATATGAATAAAATAGATGACTGCTAAAGACTTGAAGATAATTCCTTGAGATATGGTGCTAAAAAATCCTCAGCAAGGAGTTTCCTTTCCTAAATCTCTTTGCAAGCTTCTCCTCTCTCTCAAAATAAGTATGAATACTATCTCAATGGTGGACTCTTCTTCTCTCACTAGGATGATGGATTGCTTAGAATTAATATGGCCAGCATGTTAATGCTCTTACTTCTTCTGCTTCAACAATGAAATGTGGTGTTTCTCTGATAGAAATTTGGCCAGCATAACATTGTATCTTCTTTTGGTTCTCCCATGGCTTGTTTATATAGAATTTTTTTGAATCCATCTTCCCTCTCTTATATCATGAATGATAGTGAATTAAGAGTAGGACAAGATGATTCCATTGAAGGTTTCATATCTTTAGGGTGAATCAAATTCGGTTGTCCTTAACTGGAACATGTTAGGGAATCATCCTCCAAGTGTGGGAAGTGGTCTGGAATCTGTTGTGTCACACTTTTGTTCGATCGCACGGGTTTCAAATAAAAAGTTGGGTGGTCATGAATTTTATCTTCCTATATGCTATGTGATCCAAATTTTACACACGCAACCTTAGGAGATATTAAATTTTTTGAACTTCCATAATGTCTTTAGCTAGAAAATTTTCATCTGTACATTCTGTTGGACGGCCTCAGGTGTCATTTAGAGTCTAAAATTTTATGGTGTTAAAAATCTCCTTGTAATCCCATGCAAAATCATAAAGATTCTACCTCAAAAAAATGAGCAATTTTTATTCTTGATCGACTGAAGAAAAAAAAGGCAGGGGGGGGCTTATTGTCAGAGCTTTAGAGGGGTTGATTTCTATGATTTTTACATTCTTTTGGTCAAAATCACCAATAATAAGATCTTCCCATGAGTTGTATTTAGAGAAATTAGGTTTCCGTAAGGATTTTTATTTTAGGTTGTTAATATTGATGGTAGCGGGATACTTATTTGGCAGAAATTTTTCAATCAAATTGTCCTAATTCAATTGGATGCTACCAATAATGGTATCTAATGTAAAGTTGGGGTATGGTGATGACTGATAAATTTCTTCTTATTCTTCCTCTTCTACCGACACAAGAAAATAATGCTCAATAAGGAGTTGAGCAGGGGGAGATAGTACAATCTGTTTTCTTATATTCCCATATGTGATTGTCATATTTCCATCTCTACAATTAATGTAGGCATCAACAGTATCTAACCAAGGCATTCCTAGGATAAGAGGATATCCATTGAACTTAGTTTTAGGTGGGAGAACAAGGAAATTAGTAGGGTATTCCAATGATTCAATGGAAACCATGAAATCCTCAATTATGACCTCTAGTGCTACTATGGATTTCTTTGTAAGTTTTAGCACCATGGTGGTTTTCCTTAAGGCTCCTTGGAGATTAAGCTTGAGCATAGTTGTAGCATACACCCTCACTTTACCTTGGTAAGAGAGTTGTTACTAGTGAATCTGATTCTCATTTTTCGATCATAGAACTGGGATTAGGAGGGTCGCACACTCGTTTTTTTTTTTTAATTTACATTCACTTCTATACATTCCCTTCTTTCGTGCACATGAAATGGAAATCACTAATTGCATGTTGCCACGTGGCAGTTCACCATAGGCTCATCTAATTCAATGAATGAGCGGATGATTGGGACATACGCAAATCCTACTTCACAGTGCCATCTCACTTCCTAACTCTTGACTTCTCGACCTATGACCTAGTCGAGGTCGGTCAATCCTAGAGCTCAAAACTTAATTTTTCCCTAACCACCCGACCCCCAACCTTCAACCTAATCAAGTCGGAATTTCGGTTGTGCATCCGCGTGCTAGCACATAGCCTAACCTATCGACCTCTAACTAAGTCAAGGTCGACATTCCTTTACCTATGCCACCATAAAATTTTGGTTCCTACCTCCAACCTTTGGGTTATCCAGCTAGCTATGTGGACCCCACCAATAATCCACGTTAATTTTCTTCCGACCAACAATGCAGGAAGAGAATCTGGCTGCTCCAATCAGAATTTCACCCACCTGAGGTTTTGATCTGCAAAGGGATAAGCCTTTCTGATCCTTCCTATAAATTCAAGGTTTCACTCCCCTATGCTGCAACAAATGCCTTCCTTTAGCATCCTCTGATGGCTTGGAAAAGGGACTTCGGCTATGCACCATGCAAAGTCTTTAGTAGCGATCACATTTACCATTGTGCATACTTCCTCGAGCTAGTCCTCTCGACTATGGCTTGGTCTCAAATGTCTACTCAACTTCTATATCTTCGTTAATATCTCACCAATCCATCGAAGTCATACTAAGACGTTCTATGGTTTTACTCCTTTCGAGCTTAGGTGATAGCTACATTGATGGGTTCCTACCCTGTGGACCTATCCTACCTTCGAGTGGGGAATTACTCGCATGGTGAAATAGGTGCTCCTACATCTAATATATACCAGAGGCCTGGCTCGAGCTTCCAAGATACTTCCACCTCTCCTGCTACATGCCATCCGTTCCAGAGTCCACACAAACTCTTTTAGAAACTCCTCAAGGCCTCTCATGGGTTGGCAAAGAATTTGGATATTGGCAGAGACTCATAGCCCTCATTGCCAAAATCCCTATGGCGCGATTGAAGGCATTTTCAACAATATGCCTAAAGACAATTGGGCATGAACGACCTGGGGAACACTCCCTTGATCCTTCACATACTAATTTTTCGTCAGCACAACAACTTGTAGGAAAATACCCCGAAGTATTCAATAACTGACTCTGACCCACAAAGGATCTTTAATATAATTTGTACATTAATAAAAAGTGTCTTAGATCCCACTTATTTTAATTTTTCAAGTTTTGGCCTGAAACATATCATTTAGTTCATTATATTTAACTATTGTATCCTTTCTGACATAGTTAAGCATTGTATTCTATAGCTTGGGCTCTACTATTATGGGGCTCTTTTCCCACTTTGTTACTTCAGATATTCAGTTATTTTCATTTCTCAAGATGTTAACTGCGAGCACAACACACATAAACATGGAAATATTCAACATACAAATTAGGCAAATATCCCTTCATAGTTGCACCATAAGTGTACACACAACAACAAAATAACAATCCTTTTTTTCTATATCTATTACAAATGGCAATGCAACATAATCCATTAATTTGCAATCAGTATTCACAATTACTTATCTTTTAGTTTGTCGGGAAACTAAGTCTGGGACTATGACTCTCCACCCAACCTTATACAGTTTCAGCCACTACTACTTGCAGTCGTCACCCTCGAGCCAGATTCCAGAGTCTGGGGGGAATTCTTGTTGCCAGGACCACACTCAAGTTGTAATATATGTCAGGGACTCTAGAGGACCTCCTGCCTCAATCCCTATAATTGTTTCACTTCCATATATCCTGCATGGGGAGTCTAGAGGTGCCTAACCTCAACCCCTCATGAACATAAAATGTTTCACCCCCTCTTGGGAGTCCAAAAACCGTTGTACCTGTCAGGGAAGTAACCAGGAGTCATGATCAAACTTGTCTTTGTCTTGGCTTCAGGATGGTCTCCTCCCAAGCTCTTATAGGGCTCCATAGTAGCCAGCTCAACCCACAACCTTCAAGGAATCCCAAGCTATTACAGGGCTCCAGAGATTTTATTCGACCCTCATCCTGCAGGGACCCAAGTTGTTATAGGGAGAAAGAGACCTCTTGTCTCAGCCCACAACCTATAGGGACCCAAGTTTTTACAAGGTTCCAGGAACCCTATCTCAACCCACAGCCTCCAAGGAACCCATGTTTTTACATGGC
This sequence comes from Pinus albicaulis, assembly GCA_034641835.2. Classification (NCBI taxonomy): domain Eukaryota; kingdom Viridiplantae; phylum Streptophyta; class Pinopsida; order Pinales; family Pinaceae; genus Pinus; species Pinus albicaulis. Next base: position 468,471,373 of record CM076578.1, read on the forward strand.
TCCATAGACTATCACTCAACCCACATCCTCCAAGGACACATAACCAATCCCATTCTCTTTATTCTCTTCATTGTAGTTTTTGAGTGATTTCGTTGCAAGTTTTCCTTTCGTCCCTCTTCGGTCTGCTTCTTTAACGAAATTCGGGCCTCTTCTTTCCCCGCGTGTTTGAATCCCTCCTCCCATGAGTTTGAGTCCATTTTTTTTCGGATCTCCTATCCATTATTTACCTTCTACCCATGCCCCACTCCTCGCAGGAGTTTAGGTCTCTTCTTTTACTGTTGTGTGCTTACTGTTGCATCCCTTCATTAATTTTGTCCTTTGTTGTTGCTTGTATTTTATCATGCTAAGCATCGACCCGAGTACTTTCCCTCAGCCTATGTTTCATGAAACTTCTAGGAACCCAACATTTTTGGTCGTACCCATACCTGAAACTCCTAAACTTGGCCAAAATTCAACCATCATGTAATCATCTATGAGAGGTAATATAGACTTTTTTTTTCCTTCTCAATTTCCATCTATGGGTCTTATCCCCTTTTTTCTTGCAAGATAATGTGTTATTCCCTTATTTATTTATATGTATACTCTTATATATAAATATATGACGTTTCAACAAACTTTTCCATTTTTGAAGGTGATGTTTCTAAATGTACCCATTTTGGAAACTCCGAAACATTTTGGGCATCTCGTGCAACATAGCCCTCAACCCATTTAATTTTAGGAGCTAGCCTTATATTGCAAGTCAAATTTCTTCTTTGCACAAGAAACCATAACAGTCCAAGAAGAAATTCCCCATCCCCAACTCTAAAATACTTGTCCCATGACTTTGTTCCCTTTTCTCTTATTATTCAAAACTTGTAGTTATTCACATCTTTTTTTTTAATGTGAATCATACGAGAACCTTAGGTGGGGTTGTAACAATCCCATCCCCCTTGATGGAATACTGCCCTCAGTGTTCATTTACACCTATACAATTCCAGAATTAAAATGGTACACATATTTTTCCATTGGGATTTATACACATAGCTCTATAGAGTATTTACAATTATACACACTCATTTTTAATCATCAAACAAGAAAGTATAATTAGATTTCATGGCATCGATCATTTCCCATGGGGAATCCTCTTCCCCAAAGTGCTTCCACTACACATTGACTTGCGCTATGACTTAATTCCAGAGCGTGAGACTCCTCCAATCTAAAATTCACATTGGTTTTGGTTGGAACTCTCCCTCTGGTTCCACTTGTAGCATAGACCAATCAATCACATGATTAGAATCATGTACATATATTTTAAGTAAAGAAACATGGAAAAAATCATGAACTCTAACTGATGGAGGTAAATAAAATCTATACGGTATTGGTCCAATCCTCTCAAGAATATCAAATGGTCCACAATATTGTGGTGCCAACTTGGAACATGTCCCCATTTTTAAGGAACTCTTCTTGGTTTTAACTCTCAGGTAGACATGTTCCCCCACTTGGAACTCTTTTTTCACCCTATTCTTATCTACAAATATTTTATTTTTTTCTTGTCCCACTTTCAAATTTTTATTTATGATTTGAACTTTTTGTTCCCTATCCCTAAGCATATCAGGTCCTACATGCACTCTCTTAACTGGGTCACTCCACCTAATAGGAGTATTACATTTCCTGCCATAAAATACCTCAAAGGGGCTCATCCTTAGGGACTCTTAGTGTCCATTATTGTATGAAAATTCCAAAAGTGGAAGATATTCTTCCCATTTTTTGGGTCGATGCATCACATGCATCCCATTTCTCTTCATCATAGTTTTTTGAGTGCTTATGTTTCAATTTTTCCATTCGTCCCTCTTGGGTCTACCTCTTGAACGAAAGTCATGCCTCTTGTTTCCCTGTGTGTTTTAATTCCTCCTCCTAGGAGTTTGAGTCCATTTTTTTTCACAACTCCTATCCATTATTTTCCTTCTACCCATGCCCCCATCCTTGCAGGAGTTTGGGTCTCTTCTTTTACTGTTGCATTCTTACTGTTGTTGTTGAGATTCAACAAGATGATGAGTTTAGTGAAAATTAAGCACCTTCACTAAGTGGGGCCCGCAGGCTATTTTTTAGGTGTATGTCTATTTTTAGACATGGTGAACATATTCTATAAGTTGCAGGATTCTATTTGTAGATGGTTGATCAAGTTGAAAAAATATATTAAATTATGTTTTTAGAAGATTGGGCGAAGTCTATTTATAGATCGCTAATCTAAAAATAGATGCATGTCGATTATTATTAGCCCTTAATAATAATCCGACAATAAATATCAACTTATTCTCTTGGAGCACTTTATTTCAGTGAAAACATTTGGAAAATCAGTGGGCTGAAGGAATTACGCAATTCCTAGGGTGGTTGGTGACTCATGCATGGAGGACTCAGTTAGAACTGAAGTGGCAGAGTTGTGACAGAGTTGGAAAAGTAGTTATGGGAGTTGTTATTTAGTTTAACTCAGTTAAGTGAGTTAAACTCAATTGTGCTAGTTGTATCTAGTTCTAACTGGAGATACACTAGTGAGAGTTTAGTGAATTAATTATTTAATTAATTCACAACTAGAGACTCACTTGCAACTGAAAAAATACAGCAGTTAACTACTTGCATGTCAGTTCGAGTGGAGACCCAGCGGAGAGATAGGTGAAAGGGTGAGATGGACTATATGTTGTGACTATAGTGATGCATTCAATGCAACTGATACACATTGGAGATACCAATGAGGATTGCGCAGTCAAGGCAAGGCAAATTCAAATTCATTCTAGGGTCTTCTTCAGCAGGGATTGCGTAGTGGAGGCAAGTTGTCAGGAGGCCAGAAATTGGTGCATAGATATGCAAATTTTTGCATGACAGTGTGTAATGATTGTTGATTGTACTGAGAGCTTGATGTACTAAGATTTTTATGAGATTGTTACATGATCCATTGATATACATAATATATGATAGTCGGGGTTTTTAGCTTTAAGCTTTCTCGTTAAACAACTGTGTTTATGTGCAATTGATTTTGCTTCATATGTGTTTTTCAATTGGCGATTAAATTTCCGCAAAGAATTAAGTGGAAAGATTTTGTATTTAACATAAGATTAATTTGTTAGATCAGGGGAGTCTGGTAATATACATGCATCTTGTATAATTTATACATGGTATCAGAGCAGTGTTAATCACTGAAGATTGCAATCTTGAAGCGGTGCTAAGTTTTGTGCTGGTGGACAATTCGAATTTGCTGCAAGAATTTCTTGGTGTGACAGTTGAGTATTCATTGAAATGGCTTTCAATGGGTTGCGGTTGGAGTATGCCCTTGAGGGTATCTCAAACTACATAGCCTAGAAGGATAGGATGGAGGTGGTGCTTGAAGATAATGGTCTAAAGGAGTTCATCGATAACGATGTTCCTAGCCTACTTCTAGCGATGCTGCATTACTTGACGCATGGCAAAAGAAGGTAGCGAAGACAAAAATAATTTTGTTGGAAGGTGTGAAGGACCATATTGTGTCAAGCCTTCACGGGAAATCCACTCCATTTTCAATGTGGAAGGCTTTGACAGATATTTTTCAAAGCAGCAGCAACCATAGGAAGTTGGCGCTGAAAGATAAGCTCAGAAAAATCAAAATGGAGAAGGGCGACAATATTCCAAAATATCTCACGAAGTTTGTCCAATGTAGGGATGGGTTGGGGAGTGTGGGAATCACAGTTGTGGATGATGACTTGGTGAGATTGGCTCTCCTTGGGTTACCGAAGAGTTGGCACAATTATCAGGACTCTGTCAATGGATGGGAGAAACTATCGGATTGGGAGCGACTTTGGTCAAATCTAGTGCAGGAGGAGATAAGGTGAAGTACCAGGGATGGCTCTTCATCAAAGAATGATGATGAAGAGAATTTCGCTTTGTCTACCAAAGCAAGGAAAGGGAAGGGGAAGAAATGCCATCCAAAATCTGAGGCTAAAGGCAAGAAGCTGGATTTGTCCAAAGTGAAGTGTTTTCACTGTCACGAACATGGGCATCTCGCCACTAACTTCCCACTGAAAAATAAGAAAAAGAAGGCTGCTAGAGCTGCAGCGGGTGAGGCCTTAGCCTCACAATTTGAACTTGATTTCTCTTTGATCGAATGCTTGGTTTCAAGCGCAATGGGATCGTTGTGGTATCTTGATAATGGCGCTTCCTTCCACATGACAGGAGACAAGGAGTTGTTTAGTGACTTGGAGGACAAAGATCTCCAAACGAATATAGAGATGGGCGACGATGGTAGATACAGTGTGACTGGCATTGGAACCATTACCTCTGAGAGGGATTCAGGTAAACCATTTTTGTTGAAATATGCTATGCATGTTCTACGTTTGAAGAAGAGCTTGGTCTTGATCGCGATGTTGGAGGACAGAGGTTATGACGTTGTTTTCAACGAGGGAAAATTTTTCCTCCAACATAAAACAACGGGTCAAACCAAGAGGATAGGGATTCGAGTTAAGAATATCTACAAGCTGGAGGTAGATGGTTGCGCTGCAATGATGGGCAAAGCAGAAGAATTGATGAGTTGGGATGAGGGCGAATTATGGCACAGAATATTGGGCCATCTTCACCATGGCACCTTGAAAATTTTGCAGCAAATTTCTACTAGACTTCCCAAGGGTACTCTTGCGCAGTCAGATCAGTGCAAGGGATGTACTATGGGTAAGTTTGTGAAGACCACCTTTCATGAGAAGGAGAACCATGCTTCAATGATCCTGGAGAGAATTCACACAGACGTGTGTGGACCTTTCTCGGTTGCTTCAACAAAAAAACAAAAGTATTATATTATATTTTTTGATGACTATTCTCATAGATGCTGGATCTACTTCATGCAGAAGAAGGATAAAAAATTCTCAAAGTTCTGTGAGTTTAAAGCATGGGTGGAGAAGGAGTCAGGGAAGCAAGTGAAGGCTTTGCAGAGCGATAATGGTGGTGAATATACCTTGAACAAATTCAAATACTTTTGTAGCAAAGAAGGAATTCGAAGAGAACTCATAGCACCTCATAACCCACAGCACAATGGGGTCACAGAGAGGAAGAATAGAATGATCGTGGGTGCTGCACGAGCTATGATGCATGACCAGGGCCTACCAATGCACTTGTGGGCAGAAGCATGCAACACTATGGTTTATGTGCAAAACCGTTGTACTCATAGAGTACTTGGCATGAGTACACATGAAGAAGCTTTTACTGGTAAGAAGCCTGATATTTCTCATTTGAATATTTTTGGCTCATCTATTTACATTCATGTGAAAAAGGATGTCAGGAAGAAGTTGGAGCCGAATGCAGAAGTTGGGATATTTGTGGGGTACACAAAAACACCCCATAATTATCGTGTGTATTTTCCAAATATTCGGATGACTGTGGTGCGACGAGATATAAAATTCAATCAGGAGAAAGACATGAAGTTTTCGCTTGAGAGGGAGCTACACTTGCATGCAGAGGAGGAACTTCTTGTTGCCAAAGATGAACCTTAAGATGTGGATCAACCATAGGAGAAGGATCATGGAGTGGAGGAGTCCACTCATGCAGAGCCAAACATCAGAACAGGTAGAAGGCATACCATAGAAGCTAACAGGCTGAAGCTTGATGCGGCACAGAATGTAGGAGTCCCTACATCATAGCGAAAACAAAGGCAGTCACCTGACCGATTCACTGGATACATGGCTCTCATGAGCAAGTGTATCGTGACAGAGCCATCTTCCTTTAAGGAAGCAGTGCAGGAGCCTACATGGGTAGATGCCATGGTGGACGAGTATGACTCCATTGTCAGAAACAATGCTTGGGAGATTGTTCCAAGGCTGGTTGGTAAATCAGTGGTAGGTTCAAGATGGATCTACAAGGTAAAGAAATCTGTTGATGGGAGCGTCGAGAAGTATAAGGAATATTTTTTTCCCGGGGCTTCTCACAGATCGAGAGGATTGATTATGAAGAAACCTTTGCACCTTTCGCACGGTATTCTTCCACAAGGACCATCCTTGCTCTCTCAGCGTAGATGGGTTGGCACATTCATCAGATGGATGTGAAGACTATGTTCCTTAATGGGATCATTGAGGAAGAAGTGTACATTGAGCAGCCTGAAGGATTTGAGATCTTCAGCAGCGATTCACATGTGTGCAGACTCAAAAGAGCGTTGTATGGGATGAAACAAGCACCCCGTGCTTGGTACACATGAATCAACAACTATTTCACTGGACTTGGCTTCACCAAGGGTGAGGCAGATGCAAACCTATAAAAAATTGTGGTGGAGGGTAAGCTTTTAATCATTTTTCTTTATGTTGATGATTTAATACTAACGGGTGATGGGCAGTTGATACACTCATGCAAGGAAGATATTGCAAAGGAGTTTGAGATGAAGGATTTGGGCCTCCTTCATTATTTCCTTTGATTGGAAATATGGCAGCGAGAAGGTGAACTATTTTTGTCTCAAGGAAAGTATGCTCGGGAGATACTTGGTAAGTTTCACATGCAGGACTGCAAGCCCATGGATACTCCTCTTCCAGGAAATTGGAGGAAAGAGAATGCTACATCAACAAAGGTAATGGATGCTACTCTCTATCGACAGTTGGTGGGTTCGCTCAAGTATTTAGTTAATACAAGACCATACATATGCTATGCGGTGAACCAGCTTAGTCAAGGGATCGTTAAGCCTACCAATCTCTTTTGGAAGGCAGGCAAGCATGTCCTGAGATATCTCAGGGGCACATCTGAGTATGGCTTATGGTACAGACAGACAGATGAGGTGAATTTGCATGGCTTCACGGATGCAGATTGGGCAGGCAACCCAACGGACAGAAAGAGCACATCAGGAGCGGTTTTCAGTATCGGATCTACAGTAGTTTCTTGGTACAACAGGAAACAAATATCTGTGGCACTCAGTTCAGTGGAAGCATAATACATGGAAGCAAGTCAAGCTGCATGTGAGGCTATGTGGATGAGGAAGATCCTGGTCGATTTGTTCGGTTATCATTTAGATCCTACAGTGATACATTGTGATAATGAGAGTTGCATTAAACTCTCGATTAATCTTGTGCTTCATGATAGATCTAAGCATATAGATATCCAGTATCATCATATCATAGATTGTGTGCAGCAAAAGATCATGTTGCTTCAGTATGTTCCTACGAAAGATCAGGATGCAGATATTCTGACAAAGGCGCTCACCAGGAGCAAATTCGAATACCATAGAGGAAGGATCGGGGTGAAGGATATTCCCTATCTTGTTGAGAGGGAGTGTTGAGATTCAACAAGATGATGAGCTTAGTGAAAATTAAGCACCTTCACTAAGTGGGGCCTGCAGGCTATTTTTTAGGTGTATGTATATTTTTAGACATGGTGAGCATAATCTATAAGTTGCAGGATGTTATTTGTAGATGGTTGATCAAGTTGAAAAAATAGATGAAATTCTATTTTTAGAAATTGGGCGAAGTCTATTTATAGATCGCTAATCTAAAAATAGATGCATGTCGATTATTATTAGTCCTTAATAATAATCCGACAATAAATATCAACTTATTCTCTTGGATAACTTTATTTCAGTGAACAGATTTGGAAAATCAGTGGGCTGAAGGAATTACACAATTCCTAGGGTGATTGGTGACTCATTCATGGAGGACTCAGTTAGAACTGAAGTGGCGGAGTTGTGACAGAGTTGGAAGAGTAGTTATGGGAGTTGTTATTTAGTTTAACTTAGTTAAGTGAGTTAAACTCAGTTGTGCTAGTTGTATCTAGTTCTAACTGAAGATACACTAGTGAGAGTTTAGTGAATTAATTATTTAATTAATTCACAACAAGAGACTTACTTGCAACTAAACAAATACAGCAGTTAACTACTTGCATGTCAGTTCGAGTGGAGACCCAGTGGAGAGATAGGTGAAAGGGTGAGATGGACTATCTATTGTGACTATAGTGATGCATTCAATGCATATAATACACATTGGAGATGCCAATGAGGATTGCACAGTCAAGGCAAGGCCAATTCGAATTCATTCTGGGGTCTTCTTCAACAGGGATTGCGTAGTGGAGGAAGGCTATCAGGAGGTAAGAAATTCGTGCATAGATATGCAAATTTCTGCATGACAGTGTGTAATGATTGTTGATTGTACTGAGAGCTTGATGTACTAAGATTTGTATGATATTTTTACATGATCCATTGATATACATAATATATGATAGTTGGGGTTTTTATCTTTAAGCTTTCCCGTTAAACAACTTTGTTTATGTGCGATTGATTTTGCTTCATATGTGTTTTGAAATTGGCGATTTAATTTCTGCAAAGAATTAAGTGGAAGGATTATGTATTTAACATAAGATTAATTAGTTAGATCAGGGGAGTCTGATAATATACATGCATCTTGTATAATTCCTACAGTTTCATCCCTTCACTAATTTTTTCACTTGTTGCTTGTTCTATTTTCTCCACAAGCAAGGGCCTGAGTACTTTCCCTCAGCCTATGTTGCACGAAACTTCTAGGAACCCGACGTTTCGAGTCGTACCCATCCCTGAAACTCTGAAACTTGGCCAAAACTCAACCATCATATCTATGAGAGGTAATATAGACTTTTTTTCCTTCAAAATTGTCATCTATGGGTCTTATCCCCTTTTTTCTTGCAAGATAATGTGTTATTCCCTTATTGTTTATATATATAATCTTATATATAAATATATGACGTTTTGGCCAACTTGTCCATTTTTTAAGGTGATGTTTCTAAATGTACCCATTTTGGGAACTTCGAAACGTTTCGGGCATTTCGTGCAACTTAGCCCTTTTCCCATCTGTTTGTGGTGATAGGTTGTACTAAATGCTAATTTTTTTCCCAATCTTGCAAAAAACTTAGCATATCTATCTAAAACGATCTACTTGGGGATTCCATCTAGTCTCACAAATGCTTTTATTAATATTTGTGTTATCTCACAAGTAGAATTAGTGGATTTGACAGCCACAAAATGGTCCACCTTACTAAGTTTTTCCACCGCCACCATGTTTGCATCATGTTGCTTAACTATTTTTTCCAATCTTGTGATGAAATCCATAGAGACTACCTCCCACTTCCATTCTATAATAGGGATAGGTTGCAACAATAATGTTGGTTGTTTTCATTCAGCCTTTACCTGCTGGAATTCCATGCATCTTGCTACGAAATCTATCACTTCTTTCTTCAGATTCGTCCAGTAATAGTATCTTTTGATGACTGTGAGGGTATTTTGAGACCCTGGGTGGCCTAAGTAAGATTTAACATGAAATTATTTCATTATTGGCCTTTTTATTTCATCACTGTTAGGCACATAAATTCTGCCTTTAAACCTGACTAAGTCATCCTTAGTGAGATGATATTCTTCATCCCCACTGCTTTGTTATAAATTTTCCTTCAATTTTTGGTACTTCTCGTCCAATTGTCTAGTGCTTTTGATTCTTTATTATAGGTCTGTTGCATACCAACTCACCACTTCCAATAGATTTACATGAAATCTCCTTCTCAAGGCATCAGCAACCTTGTTTTCATTTCCTTTTATGTGCAAAATCTCAAAGTCAAACTCGCTGAGCATGGCCAGTCATTTTTCTTGCCTACCATTCAACTTCGGTTGTCCAAAAAAATATTTGAGTCCACTATGTCTGACATAAGCATGAACTTCCTGCCAAGGAGGTAGTGACTCCACATTTTCAAAGCATGCACTATAGCAGCCAATTCTAAATCATGTGTCACATAATTCTCCTCATTTTTATACAACTTTCTAGATTCATATCACACTACTTTCCCTTCCTGCACTAATACTCCATTGAGTCCCTCTCTACATGCATTTGTACACACCATGAAATCTTTATCCGGATCTTTGATTCCTAGCACTAGCACACTGGTGAGCTATTGTTTCAACTGCTCAAAGCTTTCTGCACATTGTGCAGTCCATTCAAATATTTTCCCTTTCTTCTGAAAAGTTGTAATGGGATAACCAATTTTGGAGGAATCCCGAATATATCTCCTATAGTATCCTGCCAATCCCATGAATGATTTAATCTCATCCACATTCCTTGGAGATGGTCATTCCCTTATGGATTTGATCTTTTCGGCATCAACTAATACGCCTTCCTTAGAGACGATGTGTCCTAGATAGTGTATCTATGATTGGAAAAGTCACACTTGTTGAGATTTACATAGATATTATGTTCTCTCAATATTTATAACATCGTAGCCAAATGATTTTCATTTTCTTCCTCTATTTTTTAATAGATTAAAATTTTGTCAACAAATACTAAGAAAAACTTATCCAAGTATGGAAGTAGTACTTCGTTCATCAAGCACATGAACATGGTAGGGGCGTTAGTGAGTCTAAAGGGTACTACTACGAATTCATAGTGCCCATATCTTGTTCTGACGGAAGCTTTATGGATATCTTCCTCCTTAATTCTCACTAGTCAAAGAGATCATCAATCCTTGGTAAAGGGTACCTATTCTTAATGGTTAATTTGTTCAGTTGTCTTTAATCAATGCACAATCAAAGGGTTCTAATTTTCTTCCTTACAAATAATATTGGTGCTCCCAAATTAGACATGCTTGGCCTTATGTAATCCTTGTCAAGCATCTCCTTTGGTTGTAATTTTATCTCAACCAATTCTTGCATTCTCATTATATATGGAGCCTTGGATATTGGTGTTTCTCCTGGCACCAGTTTGATAGAGAATTATATATCCTTGTGAGGAGGTAATTCAGGAACCTCCACTAGAAAAATTTCTGCATATTGTTGCAAAACATGGTACTTCTAAAGTAATTGAACCTCATGTTCATTTGATCTTCCACCAGCTTCCTCACTCTAGACAACTTGTACTACAAACAACTTGAATATTTTCCTTTTGTTGTGTTTGGCTTGCATGGAAGTGATCATCCTCATTGATATGGGATTCCTTTTTCCTTTCAGAGACAAGCAATATATTTCTTTCTCATAGCAATCTACCTTGGTTCGGTGTAGGTATAACCAATCCATGCCTAATAATAATTCATACCCACCAAATGGTAACACATTCAAGTGGGCTATCGTGGGCATGCCACTGAGCTCAATTGCACACAACCTTACCCAATGGATGATTATTCTCCTTGTGCCTATTTCCAATTGAACCATCCAAGGTTCTTGGTGACACTCCTTTGCCAATCCACACTTCTCCACAAGTTTTGGATTGATATAACTACATTTGGAACTTGGGTCAATCAAAATGGAAAGGACTTATTGTTTTAGCTTACCTTCCATCTTAATAATGGATGCTTGGTGATCTACTTAGTGATTTTCCACTGCTGCATAAACTCTAGGCATACTCCGAGCTAATTCGCCCACTATGCTTGCCTCCTGAGTTTTTTATATTTTTGGTCCAAAATTCTGCTGATGTGGGAAATATCTCCTCCTATGGTCCCCACAACAGATCCAACACTTGAGTAGTTCTCGGCCTTCAAACCTAGGTTGTGGAGTTTCTAGTTTCTACTCATTTTTCTTGTTAGCAACATTGAGATTTTGCTAAAACTGTCGTGTCTGAGTTGGGTGCCTTACTTCCCTCCTATATTGGTTTTTCTTGGGCCAAATATTATTACGTCTAACGTTTATCTTTTCCTACGAGCTACTCCTGATCTCAGGTTTATGTTTTTCTTGCTCATAATAATGTCCTAATTTCTTGATAACATCCTTCAGAGTTTGAGGTTCCAGCAACTCGTTTTTATATTTCAACGCCATAGGCAACCCGTTGATAAACCTATGAATCTTAGCTTTCTCCTCCTTGAGATATAGTACATACCTCAACAGTTCCAAAAATTTGGTGACATACTCATCACTGGTTAAGTGACCCATTTTGAGTTCAAAAATATATGTTGTTTTGTTATCATAATACCGCTCAGACGGGTCTTTTTCTATCAATATCTTTTCAAACTATCCCCATGTTGAATCATTCTCAGTAATGGCTCTAATATTCTTCAAGTCCTCCCACCATATATTGGCTTTTCCTTTCAAGTTGTGCGCGAAAATCCTAGAAAAATTCTAAAAATTTTCGTCATTCCTAGAAACCATGCTTCTGCATATTTTTCCTTCTTCATATTCCCATCAAATGTAGGTGGCCTTTCCTTCTTAATCTCCTTAGGCATATTCTCTTTTTCCTTGTCCTTTCTTATTGAGTGATGGTGATACCTATGGGAAACTAGTTTAGATGGTCTGCTAGAGTACTACACCTACGTGCTGGTCTCTTTTCTTGGAGTGCTCAAACACTCACCTCTTGGCACAATGTCCTCACTTCTTGCCTATGCCTTTTCCTGGACCTGCCACCATCTGCTTCGTTGGTGTTTTCTTATGTTTCTTGAAGGCTTTGTCTGTCACAATGACTCACCCTCCTCTCAGATTTCCTTTGCCTCTGCTAATCCAAGAGACTTTTCAGGACGACTGCATTGATCCATGCTTGTATTTATTGGGCTCTTACTAGTCTCTCATTATCAGCCTTAAAGCTTCTCACCTAATCCCTTAAGCTCATCCAGTATGGGGAATGAATCCCTCCCCCTTGGCTCACTGATCTCTCTCCTTCATTAGTTTTCTCCCCATCACTTCCATGTTTTGATTTATCAAAACTGTATTCAACCATTTCGGCCCTCATCACTATGACTTGTTTTGTTTAAATTTTCTTGTGATGTGTCGTCAATCACTAACATTGTTATACATTTCAAAAAATTGATAATTCAAACATAGGGTCATGATTTACCATGGAGTCTTATGTTGCAACATAAAAATCATGCTAGTGTGTCAACACTCTTATAAGCCATATGCATTATTCAATCCCTTTCTTCATCATGATAATCAAAACAAAAACACATCTACATCCTATGACCACAAAAATAAACAATATGACCACAATATTATTCTCAATTAACTTTCATTAATGTCACATTATCAGAAAAGCAGGGATCCGTAGGTTGATTTAAGTTTTAACTTTAAATAGTTACTTAGTCAAATCCTTTCCTCCATTTTTTTTTGCACATGACGAAGCCCATCTAGTATAGATTTGAACTTGGGCTCTGATACCACTCTATAACGTACTCCCTTACTTCACTTGGGTAAGTAGTTGTTACTGGTGAACCTGGTTCCCATTTTCTGATCATGGAAATGGGATTAGGAGGGTTGCACCCTTGGTTTATTTTTATTTATTTTTCCTTTTCATTCACTTCTATACATTCCCTTCTTTCCCTTTCTTGCGCACAGGAAATGGTGGTCACCAATTAGATGTTGCCACGTGGTGGTTCACCACGAGCTCGTTCAATTCAAAAAATGAGCAGATGATCGGTACATATGTGTCTCCTACTTCACAGCGCCATCTCACTTCCCAAATCCTGACTTCCTTACCTTGACCTATTTAGGTTCAGTCCATCCTACAGCTCGAAACTTACCTCTTTCCCAAACACCTAACCCCCGACCTTCAACCTAGTCCAGTCGACATTTCAGTTTCACATCCGCCCGTTAGCACATAGACCGACCTCCAACCTATGACTCGGCATGCATTTACCTATGCCTCCACCAAAATTTTGTTCTGAGCCCAATCCTCTGGGTTATCCACTTGGCTGCATGGACCCCACCAATAATCCACATCGGTCTTCTTCCAACCAATAGCGCAAGAGAAGAATATGACCGATCCAATTGAAATTTTTCCTACTTGAGATTCTGATATGCAAAGGGATAAGCCTAGTTGATGATTCCTATAAATTTAGGGTTTCAATCCCTTACGCTGCAACGAATTCCTTCCTTTAGCATCCTATTATGGCTTAGCCAAGGTACTTCGACTCTGCACCGTGCAAAACCTTTAGTATTGATCACTGCATTCTCCCCAGAGATCAGATCTACCACTGTGCAGAATTCCTCGAGTTGTTCCTCTCGATTGCGGCGGCCTGGTCTCAAAGGTATACGCAGCTTATAAATCTGCGTCAATATCTCACCACTTCGTCAGATTCATACTAAGAATTTCTATGGTGTTAACCCTTCCAAGTTTGGGTGATAACTACATTGAGGGGTTCCTACCCTTCGAGTAGGGAATTCCTCGCATGGCAGCGTAGGTGCTCCTACATATAATATCTACCAAAGTCTTGACGTGACCTTACAGGAGGCTTCCACCTCTCCTATTGCATGCCATCAGTTCCAGAGTCCACATGAACTCTTTTAGCATCTCCTCAAGGATGCTCATGGGTTGTTGGAGTATTTTTCTATTGGCAAGGACCTGTATACCTCATTACTAAAATCCATGTGGCGGGAATGGATACTTCTGCACCAATACGCCTAAATACCATGGAAGCAATACCACTAGCACGATCAATGTAGGGAACACTCCCTTGATCCTTCACATACTGCTTGTCAGTCGACACAAAATCTTGTAGGAAATTACCCTAAAGTATTCAATAATTGACTCTAGCCCACTGAGGGTCTTTGATATAATGTGTACATTAATAAAAAGGGTCTCATAGCCCACTTATTTTAACTGTTCAAGGTTTCGCCTCAAACGGATCATTTAGTTCATTATATTTAGCTATTGTATCCTTTCTGACACAGTTAAGTATTTTATTCAAAGTGAGAGGTTTCCTTTGCTCTATAGCTTAGGCTCTACTATTATTGGTATATTTTCTCACTTTGTTACTTTATATATTTGGTGATTTCCATCACTCAAGGTTTTAATTGAAAGCACAACACACATGTACACACACATATACATGGACACATTCAACATACAAATTAGGGAAATATCCCTTCATAGATGCACCATAAGTATACACACAAAAACACAATAACAATCCTTCTTTTTCCATATCTATTACTGATGGCAATGCAACATAATCCATTAATTTGCAAGAAATATTCAAAAATACTTATCTTTTAGTTTGTTGGGAAACTGAGTCTAGGACTATAACTCTCCACCCAACCTTCGACAGTTGCAGCCACTACTACATGTAGTTTTCATCCCCAAGCCAAATTCTAGAGTCTGGGAGGGCTTCTTGTTGTTGGGACCACACTCAAGTTGTTAGATATGTCAGGGAATCTAGAGGACCTCTGTCCTCATTCTCTATAATTGTTTCACTTCCTTCTTTCCCGCATGGGGAGTCTAGAGGTGCCCAACCTCACCCCCTCGTGCACATACAATGTTTCACCCCCTCCTAGGAAATCCAAAAAGCATTGTACCAGTTAAGGCAGTAACTAAGAGTCGTGATCGAACTTGTCTTTATCTCGACTTCAGGATGGTCTCCTCCCAAGTTGTTACAGGGCTCTAGAGTAGCTAGTTCAACCCAAAGCCTCCAAGGAATCCCAAGTTGTTACAAGGCTACAGAGATTTCATTCCACCCACAGCCTCTAGGGACCCAAGATGTTACAGGGCTCCAAAGACCTCTTGTCTCAACCCACAACCTTCAAGGACCCAAGATGTTACAAGGCTCCAAATACCTCTTGTCTCAACCCACAGCCTTCAAGGACCCAAGATGTTATAGGGCTCCAAAGACCTCTTGTCTCAACCCACAGCCTCCAGGGACCCAAGCTGTTATAGGGTTCCAGGAATCATATCTCAACCCAAAACCTACAGGGAACCCAAGCTATTATAAGGCTCTAGATATTACCACTCAACCCACGACCTCCAAGGATAGAGAATTGATCCCATTCTTTTCTCTTCTCTTCTCTTCATTGTAGCTTGTTGAATTCTTTTGTTGTAGGTTCGCCTTTTGTCCCTCCTCGGTCTCCTTCCTAAATGGAAGTCAGACCTATGGTTTCCCTACGTGTTTGAATGCCTCCTCTCAAGAGTTCGAGTCCCTTTTTTTCGAAGCCCCTATTCGTTATTTTCCTTCTACCCAAACCCCCCTCCTCTCAGAAGTTTGGGTCTCTTCTTTTACTTGTGTGTCCTTACTATTACATACCCTCATTAATTATGTCCTTTGTTGCTTGTTGTATTTTATCAAGCAAGCATGGGCATGAGTACTTTCCCTCGTCCCATTTAATTTTAGGAGCCAAATTCTTTACTTCATGCATCAACCAACCTTTAATGGTTTTCCTGCAGGTCATTTTTATTCTTTGCACAAGAAACGATAACATCCCAAGCAGCAATTCCCCATCCCCAACTCTAGAATTGTGTCCCATGAATTTGTTATATTTTCTCTTATATTTAAAAACTTGCAGTTATTTACATCATTTTTTTTTAAATTTGGCTCATACAAGAACCTTAGGTGGGGTTGTCACAATAGTCTCCTTGGTCATGACATTGATTGAAACCCCTAAGTCAATGAGGGTGTTTGAGACTACAGTGTTCTTAATGTGAACATCTACTACTGTACTGCCATGATCCAAATACTTTGGAATGATGATCATCTAGGGTGTGTGTCTTTTTATGGATCAACCTTTCAAGATAGGAATGTTGGATTGAGGAGTATTATCCTCCCTCTCTTCTTCAAGATTTTATATTAGTGATCCAAGAAGATCCAAAAAGGCTAAAAATTTGAAATCCTCAAATCTTATCAAAACTGACACAATAATATATATATCTTTGAGATGATACCAATAGCGTGAACAACACCTCAATTCGATTATGTATGAAAAATTTATGCTCATCTGAATTTTTTGGCAAACAGTAAAAATTTTGGCACTGATAGTGCCATGTGGCATCACCATAAGTTGCCATGTGGCACCATCTAGATAGCGCCATGTTGCACCAACAAGAGGGTGTTATGTGTCACCCACCATACCCATCCATGTGGCATCATGATCAGCAGGTGATGTGGACCAATCTGAAAATGTCACATGGCCCAATCACTGGGTTCCACATGGAGCCCCACATTTGGCCACTGTGACTTACCAATTAATAAAATAATTTTGTTGCGTAACGGCTGGGGGTAAAACCCTCGACCTCGATGAGTGTCAACCAACGATATATTGTTGGGCCAACAATTGCACACATTAAATATGGGGGTTTCTTTTTTTATTTCAATACAATGTAATACAACATTTTTAAAAATAATGGAGGCTTGCGGGTTTGTCCTCGGGACCCTCATCCAAAACAAATGTATGAATGTTTCAAATAATGAATGCCAAGAAACATGCCAACTATGGGTGTTTTTTTATCCACCCAACACAATTGAATATAATGACTCCATTCAAATAGAGGGTGAGAGAAGGGTCGTGACTGCGAACAGGAAGGCAATGACGTTCAGACGAGTGACAGGCTGAGAGGGGTCCTAAGCAAGCACAGGTCACAAGGAAGATACCCGAGAATATTATTGGATCATATTCTGATATTTTGATTGTTGTGGCACAAAATTCAGGAGGAGGGGACAGTTCCAGAAACTACTCAGGTTTATACTCATTTTTCTTGAAATTTCGTAAGGAAACCACTAGTGTAGTCAGAGTTGAGATCCGAACAGTGTATTTTTGGGCCATTACCAGATGTGAGGTATTTCCATGTATTTTCCATAATTTTTTTGAGATAATATAGATGCCTTACTTTGGCCTGGAGACATAGCTCAGACATTGTGAGTGAACTCCATTAACAAATCTTGGTGCATTATCTATAATGTATTCATTTTGTGTTGCTTCACAATAGATGTTTAATTTATGGTATTTTCAAGCTCTTTAAGCAATTCTATTTAACATCAATGTAGGAAATATCCCAGATCATGTTGATATAAAAGAGGTCTTCCTTGATATGAATTATGAGTGTGGATGTTTACCATGGCCAAACTCAAATATGGTGAAGGAAAACTCAAGTATTTTGACCTCATTATTGAATGTGCAACACGAAGAAATAAAATGTAGGATAATGACATGCACGCGGACTATGAGCTAGATTTCATATGGCCTTCTACTAGATGGTAGATCAGGTGGAAAATTTGTTTGCGGATTATGAAAGGAAAATGGAAAAAGAGGGAGATCTAAGAGATGATAGTGTGTAAGTACACCAAGGGGGTGGAGGAGAACCTCTTGAATCTCCATCTTCAAGTTCCAGCTTTTCCTCTTCCCCTCATTCTCATCAGTTAAATAGTAATCAGAAAAATTCTTCTAAAAAACCATTTTTTAAGTTAGATGTGAAATTTGATTTCCCATGTTTAATGCAGAAGCTAAAAAATTGGATTACACATATCAAAATTTATTGTTGGATATAACAGATTGAAGAGGACAAAGAAAATATTTAATTGGAATCTCTTCAGTTGCGAGGAACAACTCTTGTATGGTGGGGGAGAAAAGTTTAGAAAGGTAGCAAGCATAATGGTAAACTCCTTTCATAATGGTATAAGTTTGTTTCTACATTATGAGGGAAATTTTACTGATTGGGTTACAAGCAATAAGCCATGATGGAATGGAAAAACTTGAGACAAGGTAAAGGTCGAAATATTCAAATTTAGCAGAGGAGTTTATGAAGCAAGCATTAGCATTGAATATTCCTTTAAACTAACCAAAAACTTTGATGAAATACATTGGAACTTTATAGAGTTACCTTCATCATTCATTGTTGTTATTTGATCCCACTAATCTAGATGAATCTAGTATGAAAGTAATTCATATTGAAAATAGGGGAATGCGTGGATAGGAAGATCACGCAAAAGAAACCTCCATCCAAGCCCAATAATAACAGTTAAAATGAAAATGAAATGGAAATTAGACAACGACGTCAAATAAAGAGTAAGGAAAGCCCTCTTGCACTCATTGCAAGAAATATGGGCACGGTGAATATCATCGTTGGAAGCTACATCCAGAATTAAAGCCTAAGAAGTTTGGGGGAAATGGAAACAGAATATGGATCCTACAACACAATAAGACCTAGGTTCTAATTTCGGTGATGAGATGAAAATCATGGCTATTGGGGTACAAGGTAAATTTTCCTTTCATGCTAGTTCAAGTTTTGAAAGTAAATCTCACGACGATGAAAGAAAAATAAGTGAATTGTAAGGGTTGTATCTAAGCACAAAATGTAGATAAATTTCTTGATCCAGGTTCTCAAGTTAATTTGATCTTAGAATCAATTATTATGAAGTTTGGTTTGGAAATGGGACATCATCCAAAACCCTATCCCTTTTCCAAGGTGTGCGACAATGCAAAACTTAATGTCACCAAGAAGTGTAGGGTCAAATTTGATATTGCTTCAAAGTTGATAGATTATGTTGATTTAGATATTCTCCCAATTGACATTTGTGGCATATTCTGTAGAAATTATATGCACTAAGCATGCATATGTCCAAGATCCACCTGATCTCACACTATTTAACTTTATGCAAGATACTGAATCTATTCCACTTGTTAATCTTTTGCGGAAAAATTAATTGCACACACATGTGAAGCATAAACAAAAATATTCAATCGCACATAACATAGTTTTTAACCGGAAAAACCTGAAGCTTAAAACCCCAACTATATATTATGTAACATGGAGATCATATGACAATCTCATACAAACATACAAAACTTATCACAAGCTATCAGTAGAGTACAATCATCATACACTAATCATGCCCAATCTTGCAAATCCATGCACCGATATTTACCTCCTGCTAGCCTGCCTCCACTGCGCAATATCTGCTGAAGAATAGCTCTGAATAAATTCGAATTACTCTTGGATTGACTGCGCAATCCTCATTGGCATCTCCAATATGTGTGTGATGCAATCAATGCATCACTATAGTCACAACAGATAGTCTATCTTGCCCTTTCACCTATCTCTCCACTGATCTCCACTGAAACTGCCATGCACTGTAGTTAATTGATGTATTTTTTAGTTGATTAATGAGTTATTATTTGTGAATTAATTAACTAATTAATTCACTCCACTCTCACTAGTGTATCAATCAGTTAGACTAGATACAACTATCTCAACTGAGTCTAACTAAGTTAAACTGAATACAACTCCATAACTACTTCTTCCAAGCTGTGTCATATCTACTGCCACTTGAGTTCTAGCGGAGTCCTCCATGCATTAGCTCCGATAGCCCTTAGGAATAGCATAATTCCTACGTCATCCGTTGTGCCACATACGTACACTAAAGGCGAAGTGCTCCCGAAGAATAAGTTGTTGTTTAGAGTCGATTATTATTAAGAGCTAATAATAATCGACATGCATCTATTTTTAGATTGACGATCTATAAATAGACTTCACCCAATATTCTAAAAATAGAATTTCATGTTTTCCAACTTGATCAACCATCCACAAATACCATCCACCTGACAAACCATGATCATCATGTCTAAAAATAGACATAGTCTAAAAATAGACTTGCGCCAAAAATAGCACAAGGCCCACTTAGTGAAGGCGACTCCTTTCACTAAGCTCATCATCTTGTTGAATCTCAACACTCCCTCTCAACAAGATAGGGATTATCCTTCACCCCGATCCTGCCTCTATGGTATTTGAATTTTCTCCTGGTGAGTGCCTTCGTCAAAATATCTACATCCTGATCCTCCGTAGGAATGTACTGAAGCAATATGATCTTCCACTGCACACAATCTCTGATATGATGATACCAGATATCAATATGTTTAGATCTATCATGAAACACGGGATTAACAGAGAGTTTAATGCAACTCTTATTATCACAATGAATCACCGTGGGATATAAATGTGAACCGAACAAACCAACCAGAATCTTCCTCATCCAGATAGCCTCACATGTAGCTAAACTTGCTGCCATGTATTCTACTTCCGCTGAAACTAAGTGCCATGGATCTTTGTTTCCTGTTGTACCAAGAAACTGTTGTAGATTTGATACTGAAAATCCCCCCTAATGTGCTCTTTCTGTCTGTTGGGCTTCCTACCCAATCTGCATCCGTGAAGCCATGCAACTTCACCTCATCCGTCTGTCTGTACCATAAACCATACTCAGATGTGCCCCTAAGATATCTCAGGACATGCTTGCCCACCTTCCAAAAGAGCTTGGTAGGCTTAACCATCGCTTGTGAAAGCTGGTTCACCGCATAGCATATTTTTGGTCTTGTAGTAACTAAATACATTAGCGAACCCACCAACTGTCGATAAACAGTGGCATCAACTACCTCTGCCAATGTAGCATCCTCTTTCTTCCACTTTCCTGGAAGAGGAGTGTCGATAGGCTTGCAGCCTTGCATGTGAAACTTCTCCAGTATCTCCCGGGCATACTTTCCTTGAGACACAAACAGTTCACCTTCCTGCTACCATATTTCCAATCCAAGGAAATAATGAAGGAGGCCCAAATCCTTCATCTCAAACTCCTTTGCAAGATCTGCCTTGCATGAGTGTATCAACTGCTCATCACCTGTTAGTATTAAATCATCAACATAAAGTACAATGATTAAAAGCTTACCCTCAACCACAATCTAGTACAGGTTTGCATCTGCCTCACTCTTGGTGAAGCCAAATCCAGTGAAATAGGTGTTGATATGAGTGTACCAAGCACGGGTTGCTTATTTCAGCCCATACTGCACTCTTTTGAGCCTGCACACATGCGACTCGCTGCTGAAGATCTCAAATCCTTCAGGCTGCTCAATGTACACCTCTTCCTCAATGATCCCATTAAGGAACGCAGTCTTCACATCCATCTGATGAATGTGCCAACCCATCTGCGCTGAGAGATGAAGGATGTTCCGTATGGAAGAATACCGTGCGACAGGTGCAAAGGTTTCTTCATAGTCAATCCCCTCAATTTGTGAGAAGCCCCGAGCAACAAATCTTGCCTTATACTTCTCGCGCTCCCATCATGACTTGATTTACCTTGTAGATCCATCTTGATCCTTACAACCAGTTTTCCCACCGGCCTTGGAACAATCTCTAATGCTGACTGACCGTGGAGTTATACTCCTCCACCATGGCATCTACCCATGTGGGCCTCTGCACTACTTCTTCGAAGATGGCTGCAGTCATGATACACTTTCTCATAAGATCCATGTATCAGTATACTAAATTGGGTATTTTGTCTTTGTCTGCTTATTTGTAGTGTGAACTCCTACATTCTGTGCTGCATCCACCTTTAGTCTCTCAGCTTCTATGGTACGCTTTCTGCCTTGTCTGATGTTTGGTTCTGCATGAGTGGACTCCACTCCATGAATCTCCTCCTGTGGTTGATCCACATCTAGAGGCTCATCTTTGGGAACAAGCAGTTCCTTCACTGCATGCAAGTCTAGCTCCCTCTCAAGCATAGCTTGTGAAACACCCACAATCGTTCTGTTATTTCTCTCCATGACCCCATTCTGTTGTGGGTTATGAGGCGCTATGATTTCTCTTTGAATTCCTTCTTTTCTACAAAAGTCTTTGAATTCGCCCGAGATGTATTCACCACCATTATCGCTCCGTAGAGCTTTCACTTGCTTCCCCGACTCCTTCTCCACCAATGCCTTGAACTCACAGAACTTTGAGAATGTTTCACTCTTCTTATGCATGAAGAAGATCTAGCATCTACGATAATAATCATCAACAAATATCACATAATACCTATGTTTTTCTGTTGAAGCAACCGAGAATGGTCCACACACATCTGTGTGAATTCTCTCCAGGATCATCGAAGCACGTTTCTCCTTCTCATGAAATTTGGTCTTCACAAACTTACCCATTGTACATCCTTTGCACTGATCTAACTGCGCAAAGGGTACCCTTGGGAAGTCCAGTAGAAATTTTTTGCAAAATATTCAAAGCACCATGGTGAAGATGGCCCAATCTCCTGTGCCATAACTCGCCCTCATCCCGGCTCACCACTTATTCTGCTTTGCCCACCATTGCAGCGCAGCCATCTACCTCCAGCTTGTAGAGATTCTTAATTCAAACCCCTATCTTCTTGGTTTGACCCGTTGTTTTATGTCGAAGGAAATCTTTTCCGTCACTGAAAATAACATCATAACCCCTATCTTCCAGCATTGCGACCGAGACCAAGTTCTTCTTCAAACCTGGAACATGCATGACATTCTTCAATAAGAATGGATTATAGGACTCCCTCTCAAAGGTAATGGTCCCAATTCCAGTTGCACTGTACCAACCATCATCGCCCATCTCTATATGCATCTGGAGGTCCTTCTCCTCCAAGTCACTAAAAAACTCTTTGTCTCCCGTCATATCGAAAGATGCACCATTGTCAAGATACCACACCGATCCCATGTAGCTTGAAACCAAGCATGAGATCAAGGAAAAATCCAGCTCAAATTGTGAGGCTAAGGCCTCTCTAGCTGCAGATCCAGCAGCCTGCTTATTCTTCTTCTTCTGTGGACAGTTATTGGAAAACTTTCCATGCTCGTGACAGTGAAAACACTTCACTTTGGAAAAATCCTTCTTCTTGCCTTTAGCACCGGATTTTGAAGAACATTTTTTCCCCTTCATTTCCTTGCTTTGGCAGCCAAATCTCAATTCTCTTCATCTTCATTCTTCGATGAAGATCCATCGCTGGTACCCCGCCTTATCTCCTCCTGCACAAGATCTGACCAAAGTTGCTCCCATCCTGGCAGTTTCTCCCGTCCATTGACAGAGTCTTCGTAGCTATACCAACTCTTCGGAAGCCCAAGGAGAGACAAGCTCACCAAGTCTTCTTCATCAACAGTAACCCCCACACTTCCCAGTTCATCCTTTCAGTGGACAAACTTCGTGAGGTATTTTGGAATACTGTCGCCTTTCTCCATTTTTATTTTTCTAAGCTTGTCTTTAAGCGCCAACTTCCTCTGGACACTTCTGCTTTGGAAAAAAAATTTCAAAGCCTTCCACATTAAGAATGGAGTGGCTTTCTTGTGAAGGATAGACACAATATGGTCCTTCACACCTTCCAACAGAATCCTCCTCGTCTTTGCAGTCTTCTTTTTCCATGCATCAAGTAATGCAAGATCGCTAGATCCCGGCTTAGGAACATCGCTATTGATGAACTCCTTCAGTCCATTATCCTCCAGCACCGCCTCCATCCTATCCTTATAGGCTATGTAATTCGAGCTCCCATCAAGGGCATACTCCAATCTCAACCCGTTGAAAGACATTTCAATGTATACTCGATTTCTGCACCAAGAATCTTCTGTAGCAAATTCGAATTGTCCACCAGCACAAACTCACTTCACAATTGCAATCTTCAATCAACAATTCTCTGATACCATGTAGAAATTATATGCACTAAGCATGCATATGTCCAATATCCACCTGATCTCACACTATTTAACTTTATGCAAGATACTGAATCTATTCCACTTGTTAATCTTTTGCGGAAAAATTAATTGCACACACATGTGAAGCATAAACAAAAATATTCAATCGCACATAACATAGTTTTTAACCGGGAAAGCCTGAAGCTGAAAACCCCAACTATATATTATGTAACATGGAGATCATATGAAAATCTCATACAAACATACAAAGCTTATCACAAGCTCTCAGTACAGGACAATCGTCATACACTAATTAGGCCCAATCTTGTAAATCCATGCACCGATCTTTGCCACCTGGTAGCCTGCCTCCACTATCCAATTCCTGCTAAAGAATAGCTCTATATGAATTCAAATTACTCTTGGATTGACTGTGCAATCCTCATTGGCATCTCCACTATGTGTGTGATGCAATCAATACATCACTATAGTCACAACAGATAGTCTATCTTTCCCTTTCACCTATCTCTCCACTGGTCTCCACTGAAACTGCCATGCACTATAGTTAACTGATGTATTGTTCAGTTGATTAATGATTTATTATTTGTGAATTAATTAACTAATTAATTCACTCCACTCTCACTAGTGTATCATTCAGTTAGACTAGATACAACTAGCTCAACTGAGTCTAACTGAGTTAAACTAAATACAACTCCATAAATACTTCTTCCAACTGTGTCATAACTCTGCCACTTGAGTTCTAACTGAGTCCTCCATGCAATAGCTCCAGTAAACCCTTAGGAATAGCGTAATTC
This sequence comes from Pinus albicaulis, assembly GCA_034641835.2. Lineage (NCBI taxonomy): Eukaryota > Viridiplantae > Streptophyta > Pinopsida > Pinales > Pinaceae > Pinus > Pinus albicaulis. The sequence continues at coordinate 468,496,237 of CM076578.1, forward strand.
CTTCTGTCAGCTGTTGTGCCACATCTGTGCACTGAACTGAAGTGCTCCAAGAGAATAAGTTGTTGTTTAGAGTTTGATTATTATTAAGAGCTAATAATAATCGACATGCATCTATTTTTAGATTGACAATCTATAAATAGACTTTGCCCAATATTCTAAAAATAGAATTTCATCTATTTTTCCAACTTGATCAACCATCCACAAATAGCATCCTGCAACTTCTGAAATATGATCATCATGTCTAAAAATAGACTTTGCGCCAAAAATAGCCTGCGGGCCCACTTAGTGAAGGTGACTCTTTTCACTAAACTCATCATCTTGTTGAATCTCAACACTCCCTCTCAACAAGATAGGGATTATCTGCCACCCCGATCCTGTCTCTATGGTATTCAAATTTTCTCCTGGTGAGTGCCTTTGTCAGAATATCAGCATCCTGATCCTCCGTAGGAATGTATGATAGTAACATGATCTTCCGGTACACACAATCTCTGATATGATATTACCGGATGTCAATATGTTTATATCTATCATGAAATACTGGATTAATCGAGAGAACACATGATTAATCGAGAGTTTAATGCAAATTTTATTATCACAATGAATCACTGTAGGATCTAAATGAGAACCAAACAAACCAACTAGGATCTTCCTCATCCGGATAGCCTCACATGCAGCTTGACTTGCTGACATGTATTCCGCTTCTACTGAACTGAGTGCCACATATCTCTGTTTCCTGCTGTACCAAGAAACAACTATAGATATGATACTGAAAACCCCTCATGATATGCTCTTCCTGTCCATTGGGCTGCCTGCCTAATCTGCATCCGTGAAGCCATGAAACTTCACCTCATCCCAGGTACGCATACGCCTATAAACCACTGATTATTGCCCACACAAGATATCCTAAAACATACTTTCACCTTCCAAAAGAGCTTGGTAGGCTTAACCATCACTTGTGAAAGTTGGTTCACCGCATAGCATATGTCCAGTCTTGTATTAACTAAATACATGAGTGAACCCACCAACTATCGATAAACAGTGGCATCCACTACCTTGTGTATACTTAGTCCAATTTCACCAGAAGAGGGTAGCTTTAGGCTTATGACCTTGCATGCAATGTGAAACTTCTCAGTGTCTCAACAGGCATACTTTCCTTGAGACACAAACAGTTCACCTTCCCACTGCCATATTCCCAATCCAAGGAAATAATGAAGGAGGCCCAAATCCTTCATCTCAAACTCCTTTGCAAGATCTGCCTTGCATGAGTGTATCAACTACTCATCACCTGTTAGTATTAAGTCATCAACATAAAGTACAATGATTAAAAGCTTACCCTCAACCACAATCTGGTACAGGTTTTCATCTGCCTCACTCTTGGTGAAGCCAAGTCCAGTGAAATAGCTGTCGATCTGAGTGTACCAAGCACGGGGTGCTTGTTTCAGCCCATACAGTGCTCTTTTGAGCCTGCACTCATCGACTCGCTGCTGAAGATCTCAAATCCTTCACGCTGCTCAATGTACACCTCTTCCTCAATGATCCCATTAAGGAACGCAGTCTTCACATCCATCTAATGAATGTGAAAACCCATGCATGTAATGAATGATGTATTTCGACAATTATTAGATGAGTTGGTGATTGTATATTTAGATGAAATTCTTGTCTTTACAAAAACTTTGGATGATCATGTAAAACATGTCAAGCAAGTACTAGATACTTTGCAAAAGGATAAATTTTATGTAAATTTGTCTAAATGTGAATTTATCAAAACTTTTTTGGTGTATTTGGGTCATATTGTTGGCGAAGGTCAACTGAATATTGATCCTTCTAAATTTGATGTTATTGTAAAACAGCCTAAACCTACAAATGCGACAAAAGTGAGAAGTTTATTGGGATCAGTTCAGTACTAGAGAAGACTCATAGATAAATTCTCAGTCATTACATCTCCTTTTCATGCCCTCACTAGTGTAAAGTAGGTATTTTAACACCTTGAATGAAAAGATCAACACAACGCTAGTACTAGGCTTTCTAGACCTTCAGTATCCATTCGCGATCGAAACAGATGCTAGTGGATATGCCATCAGTGTAATATCGATGGAATATCATAAAATTGTTTTTTATCATTCATATAATTTCTCTTAAGTTGTTGTTAACTATCCCACATATGACAAATATTTGTATTCCTTGGTTCAAAGTGTCAAGAAATGGAAGAATTACTTGATAGGGAAGGAGACTATCACACATACAGAACTGTTATGCAGAATTATGGATTACGGATAAAACATTATTCCCTGGATGTGGTGCTCATATAGAACAATAGGTTAAAGGCTTTTCAACTACATTTCCTAACAGTAAATAGACACACAGAACATATCAAGAAACTTACTTGGAGTCCAAGCGCTTCCAATTCTCCTTCTATCGTTCTTGTTGTAGCTTCAAATCCGAGCTAGATCGCCAAAATACTAAACACTAAGCAACAAAGAGATAGAAATATACAGATGTTTATTCAATTTATTTAGTTAAATCAATGAAACATGAACCATATAAATCAGATAAGAATTCATAATATGAAAGACAAAAGCTTATACAGATACATATGTGGGAAAGTAAGCAGCAATATTTATTAATGGATAGAAGGGGAGGTTACAACCCAGTGATTGATTTGATGTCACCATCTCCAGCAACATCTCACCCTCATCACAATGCACATCTCTCTAGCAGCATTTTACACAAATCAACTCCTCAATTGAAATTCCACCAACATTTCTCTTCTCAAATTCTTCCTTACCAAGCACTAGGATCTGTGCTCAATTTATGGAGGAGCTAAAGGTAGTTTTACAATCAATGACTTTTTAATAATAGTAAAGACATGTTCCCAATATCAAAGGTATCAAATGGACACATGGACTCGAAGTTTGACACATATGCACTCTTCTAGAAGACACTGGCCAAGTGGAGATTCCGGAACAATGAGAATTTCGCTCCCAAATGACCAACGCACCCTTGAGTGTCGGGAAGTGCTTTGCAGAGCACCTTTGAATGGAGGTACCTGCATATGCAACGCACTTAGCCCCTTTAGAGACTGCGTTGGTGAGCTCATAGGTGTTATAATATAAACTTCAAACCTTGGAAACCTTGCAGATGGAAGTCATAGATGATTTGTTCTTGTTCTTTGTCTTAGGGCATGTAGCAACTAAAATGATAGGGGATGATAGACCCTATTCATCGGTCCTAGGGATGATGTCCAGTTAACCAGGTCATTGGGAATGGTGCCCAAATTTACCTATAACAATTTCCCCCTAAAGTATGAAGTCAGAATAATAATAACAATATTTTGATTGAGATGCTTTACACTATGATGGGTTGGAGATGAAGTGGAGTGGTGACCTGCATCAATATTACAATACATTACATCATGATATATCCTCTTGATCATAAATTTCTGAGTGAAGGCATTCCCATGCTCAGCACATAAACTATCTAATAACATGTACATAATTTAGAAAGTTGTCTACATTGGAATGTTTCCCAATATAAACATGCCTACAGATATAGGCCCATGTTAGAAAGATGATCTATATGTAAGGTCACCATACAGATGATGTGTACAACAATCCTAAAATCACAGCCCGGATGGCTGAAACTAGATCTGGGGTCTTCTTATCTCGTTCATTCGATCATTCAGGTACAAGTCTAGCCATGCGAATATATGATTTGTAGTCGAACATGGAAAGACATCTTTTGATTACCAGCCAATGATGTGAGTTATTAACAAACACGAGAGAACCACCATTGATGTCAATGGCCGTTAAGGTACTGCAGTACATTTCGTAAGGCATGAATATATGATTTGATGTCGAACGCCAAACAAAATATTTCAGTAAAAAATCTGGAAGCGAGGATCTTGTCGATGTTGTAACAAGCCTCATGGTACTGGAATATGATGTTTCTAATTGAACTTCCTGGATAATGATTTGTCGTCGACGGGAAGCCACCTTATTTCGAAATGGGAGTTACTGATTTCGGAGACAAAGGTATGACTTGATATAGTAATTTTTCAGGGATGAATTTCATGAGAAAGAAGGTTTATGAGTATTGTAGAAGGATGAGTATTCACTAGATGACTTCTCTTGAACATATCGACGACACTGAGATGAGTTGGCAGCATTGACGCAAAACTGAAGTGAAGGTATGATGAACCATAGGTATGAATGAACCGTCAAGAAGATTACCCAACCCAAACAGTCACGGTGATGGAGTGAAGTGTCATGTTCAAGAGTGACCCACTACCGTAAAAAATTCTATTCACTTTCCCAAATTTTCCCAAGTCATATGTCGACCAGTACCTCTTTATTTTTTAACAAGCTTGAGGAGGATAACATTTTCTTGATCTATAATTCAACCCTTCGGGCGAATAATGTATCGCTATTTAATAATTTAACGAGTCTAGCGATGAATGAAACTCGATTCTTGGCATGATCAACAAGCCTGTCATTATTTTATGTTTTAATGAGCTTAACGATAGTGACAACCCGGTCATTTTTCATATTTAGTGAGTTTGGAAAAGAGAATGAAAGAAAAATCCATAAGTACTTTTTCGTAAAGTTATCGCTCAGATTCGAAAAAGTGTAAAATAATATCTGAGAGAACCTCTTTAGTCATGTTTGACCAAGGTATTCCTTTTTTGTAAATAATATATCTCAGTCCGGAAAAGGGTTAAACTTATATTGAGTAGATATCAATTCATTTTCTTTTACGAGCTCGAAAATACAAGTGTTCGGCAATCTTTTCACATTATCGGAGTCTGAAAAGAGCTGAAAGAAGACTCCAGGGGTTCCTTTTTCACTGTTATCGAAGCTTGAAAAAGAGATAAAAGTGCGCTTCAAATCCTCTCTTTTTTTTAACAAAGCTCAAAAAATAAGGATAAAAACTATGCTTTGTGGTAAAATCATTCTTGAAATAAATCTGCACGACTAATCTGTTCAACAGTTGTAAAACCTATTCAGAACAACATCAATGGATTAAAAATACCTATTTCATGATAAAAAATATAATTAAACCATAGTCATAGCAATAAATATTCATTGCAAACAATTAAATGACTAAATAAAAAGAGTTTTACTATTCATTTTTACCATTCACTAGTTACCATTTGCATTTTGGAGCTCTGAACCTGTTTTTTCCCCCGAACTTCAATAGTTGATTGCGATCAATTCTGTGAATGGTTTTCATCGCCATTTGATCCAGGTGAGTGCCATGAACCTTCTCTTTCTTTCAGTAATCATTTCATTTCCTTTCACTGGAAATTTTTAGTGTTCTGAGCCCCTTAGGGTAAATTTTTCTTCCAAAAAGGGAAATGCACCCTTGAACATCAAAATGTGTGTTGCATAGCAGCTAAAATGAAGGCTAGTTGCATATAAATCACACTATCTCTTGTCTAGGACTGTGTTGGGCACATTCCTCATTTTTTGTTTTTGCACTATGCCCAAAATTTGTCTGATTTTTTGCAATGAATGGAGCCTAATGGTTCTTATGGTTGTATTTCAGGTTTTCATCGGACTATAATGACGATTACATGGAGAGAAAGAGATCATGAAAAACATAACATGGTTTCCCTAAATGATCTGGGTACAATAAGATCCCTAAGAGATTGTGGCTTGTTAAAGTACTTATGTTTGTCAGGGATGAGGCAACAAATAGAACTTTTGGAGTTCCTAGTTCGAGCATGGGATCCGGTTATCGAGGCTTTTGACATTAAGAACCAAGTGGTTCCTATAACAGTGGAGGATATATACTTTCTCACGGGTTTGTCAAGGAGAGGCTTGCATATTTCGCTTTCAAGGTCTGCTCTTGGAGGAGAGACTGTGAAATATTATGTTTTGCAACATTTCTATCCAGGGGCATAGCTAAGCAAATATGGGAAGACAAACATCCGGGATGTTAGAGATTTGCCTTTGAGAACCATTCTTATCACGATCGTAAAACTTGATGGCACAGTTACACTACATGTAGCAAATAGATCATATATGCAGTATGTGGTAGAGTGCATGGAGCCAACAGTCTTCAACTAATCTGAAGTTGTACTTTCTCAGATAAAAGAACCACTGAACAAGGAAAAGGGAGGAATGAAGAAAAATTTCAGTTATGGTTCAATCCTTATCTCATTTTCCTTAGAGCGGATTCCACTGATGCTGCCACAGCATGTGACATTGGGTGTGTCTAATCCTAGAGATCTGAGGATGCAGAGATGGGTATAACTAATAGGTAGTCATGCAGGCCAATATACCATTTTGTTCTTGACTGTGTTCTTCGCCTGGTTCAGGCGACATGTTGTCGCCATCGATGAGTATGCATACGCAGGCATTGATTTCCGAGGAGATCCAAACTTAGCTTTACCAAAAGGCACTCTGTGGGGTGCAATAGGTAAGAATGTTTTGACCATGTTTTTTATTTTCCTACGGTTTATACAATGTTTTTGTATTTTTTATGTTTTCCCAAGACTAAACTAAATGTTTTATGTAATTCATATTTTGTTCGAGTTCAACCGGTGGAGGAACTAGAGCATGTAGCAGATGAGCCAGCAGAGAGGGCTATTGAGCGAGCAGTCCTTCAGGATCTAGACATGGCTAAGACTCTGTTTGAGCTTCGGCAGCACATAGAGGGGTTGACCTTCAGGATTTCGGATCGCTGGATCAAAGAGTTACCCATGCAACTGCAGTGTCACACTATAGGTGTTCCTAACCGCTAGATGCGGTTATTGCATAGGATAGCTAGATCTATAGCATGTTACCACGAACATCACTAGTTTAATTTTGACATGTTGCATACATTTTGAGGTCAGATGACCAATGTGTCTTGGGCACACATTTTGTAAAAACCTATAACTATCTATCTATTTGATTTCAGTGTTTTCCTATGTTTATTGTGCAATCCTATTCAATGATGTGAGTGTTCTCTTTACATGTGTTGCAAATGTATTTCTAAAACCTGATTAGCCAAAGAATCAATCAATTTGTTCAAATTTCTGGAAATGTGTTAATATTGAATAAAATCAAAGTGTCTTTCCAAAATTCGAACTCTTAGGAACAAATGATGCAGTGTTGGATTTCTAACAGTATAAACACTAGTAAGTTGTAATACCACAAGTTGTGAGTCTAACCTTATGATGATGCAGTTAATACCAAATTAAATGGCATCAGAGAGAAGTTTGATCAACGCGCTATACTCAGTGTTATTGTTTGTCGATCTACCGATACAAATCCCTTGAAAACTCACTAACCCACCGTTCGAAGCGAAAATGGCCCACACTGTAGAGGATAGATTCTACTTACTACAACTAGCGCCATCAGCATATCCAACAAAAGGTTCCAAAGATTCAGACATCTGTGATGAAATGTAAAGTGGATTACTAATGTCAAGAAAACTCTAAAAACAAACTAAGACAGTGAATGCAAATAAACAACATATATATACAATATAATACAAAAAATCACTACGCTCATGATTAAGCATAGTAACGTTTCAAATACAACCCATTTCTGGGTCGCGCCAACAGAATTCCATCGTAATCAACTAACTCATAGGCACCCTTAGCAAGAACTCTTTTGAAAATATAGGGGCCATGCCATAATGGCTCAAATTTTCCTGTACCTATTACATCAGCTTCTTGATCATAAAGAAGGACCAAGTCGCCCTCTGAGAAAATGTGAGGCTGTACATTTTTGTCGTATTGCGCCTTTATACGTCTCTTATTTGCTTCATTGGCCAATTGGGCTTCACGACGTGTTTCATCAAGATGGATGAGGTTAAAAATACATGCTTCTTCTTCTGAGGTGTCAGGTAACAAGTCGATTGCGAGTTTTAATGACGGTATTTCACATTCGATTGGCAAGATAGCTTCTAGACCATACACCAATTGAAAGGGAGTAAATCCGGTTGCGTTTCTCACTGAGGTTCGGTACGCCCACAAGGCCGAGTATAGGATCAAATGTCAATTTATTTTATGAACTCCTATCATTCGTTGAAGCATATGTTTAAGAATTTTATTGATAACCTCAACTTGTCCATTTGATTGTGGATAATAAGGAGTATAATTGTCATGTGACAATCCTAACTTGGCAGTCAATTTAGCCATCATGTGGTTGCGAAAATGCTTCCCATGATCTGTAACTATAGCCTGCAGGACCCCAAACCATGCAATAACATGATTAAAGAAAAAAAATGCAGTTTTCTGTCCTGCGTTGTTGAATGTAGGCATCGCTTCGGCCCATTTAGTAAAGTAGTCTACTGTGACAATAATATAACCATGTCCCCTGGACGAACGAGGGTTACAGGTCATGAAGTCAATACCCCATTTCAAAAAATTTCCCACAGAGACAATAGGATGCAATGGCACTGGCGGTTTGTGGATTTTACGATAAAAAATCTGGCACGCATGACAACTTATGACCGCGAGGATGCAATCGCGAAATATTGTAGGCCAAAAGTAACCGGTGCGAAGTATCTTCAGCACGGTATCGTATCCAGATAAATTTCCACCACAAGCCCCAGCATGAAAATAATTTAAAACCTTTTCGGCCTCCTCATGAGTGAGGCACCTCCTTAAAATGGTATCGACATCACGATGATAAAGTGTATCGCCGACGATCAGATAATCTTTGGCTTGGTATCGAATACGTCGATGTTCAGAGCGAGAGGTATCAGGGCGAAAAGTTTGAGTTTGCAGATAAATGATGAAATCTCCACACCAAGGATCAGATGATCTGATCAGAAACAGAGACTCATCAGGAATTGATGGTTTCGACGTAGTAGCAGTACTATCAGAGGGAAGGTCACAGAGAAGCTCAACCAAAACTAAAGACTTCTTTGACCTGGATTTGTTGAATTCCAAATCAAATTCCTGCAAAATGACAACCAATTTTGAATATTTTCCCCCCCAGCAATTGATGTGATAAGATATAAGTCATGGGGTTGCAATCCGAAACAATAGTGGTCTTTTGGAGCAGGATATAGTGGAAAACTCTTTGGATAGCTTGAACAGCTGCCAAGGCAAGCTTTTCTACGTACGAATACTTAACTTCTGTATCATTGAGATTACGACTCAAATAATAGATCGGATGTTCAATTCCATTTTCTACTTGGAAAAAAAACATAGAAATGGTCATTTCAACCGTGGCGATGTGTAGGAAATAATCATTCTGATAATTAGGGGGATACATTAATGACGCCTGGACAAGAGTATCCTTGAAAGCATCAAAAGAAGCTTGCGCAACTTGGTCCCAATGGAAGGGAACCCCCTTTTTCAAGAGTCGAGTAAATCCTTTAGCCATTTCGGCATAGTTTGGAATGAACCTTCTTAGGAAGTTAGCCTTTCCTTAAAGTTTCTGTATCTGAAGTAAATTTGATGGCGCAGGAAAATCAAGAATGGCCTGGACCTTCAATGGGTCGATTCGAATTTCTTCTTTTGAGACTACGAATCCAATCAAACAACTAGAACCAACACAAAACACACATTTATGTGGATTGAGGCGTATTTTGTAGTGTCGACAGTGTAAGAAGATGGCTCTCAAATGCATCGGGTGATCAGTCTGACTTCGTGAATGCGCGGGTAAATCATCTAGATAAGGTTGAACAATGTGCTTGATGTCATTGAAAGCTTATTCCATTGCTCTCAAAATTTTCCCCAACGTTCTTTAAACCAAACGGTAGTTTCCTATAAGCGAATGTTCCCCAGGGACAAATGAATGATGTCTTATGTTGATCCTCTAGGCAGATATTGATTTGATTGTAGCCAGAAAATCCATCCATGAACGAAAAGATTGCACATCTAGCACAATCGTCAATAATCTGGTCGATAAAGGGAGTAGGATACTTGTCTTTTGGACAAGCAATGTTGACGTCTCGATAATCAACGCACACTCTAATGGTTCCTTGTTATTTCATGATAGGAACGATGTTGGAAAGCCACTCAGTTAGCGGAATAGGGTAAATGAAACCAGCACACAAAATATTTTCAACTTCTACTTTAATGGCAGCGGCTTTCTTTGGATGAACAGGACGAAGCCGTTGACGCACCTGTTTGACATCAGGATACATATTAATAGTGTGTTCAATAATACTAGTATCTATGCCTGGAATTTTCTCGTAAGACCAAGAAAATAAATCACGAAATTCACAAAAAATAGAGTGATATGTTTCGAGTTTTGATGGAGAACAAGACACACCGACATGAATATTTTCTACAATGCCAAGTTTGGTCGAAATATCGATAGAAATGGTTTTCAATATTTGACAGCTTTCACTCGGAATCGATTGCATTAATAGGTAAAGAATTCGAAAAGAAATTTTTGATTGATGGGTGATATAGTTCACTAAGATAATTTTCTTCATAATCAGGAAAATGGGAATGACGATGATAATCTTCCCATGGTTCTCCTTCTGACATCATGGCTTCCATAATATTCTCATCTATCAAGAAAAGTGAGGAAAATGGATCAGATGGAGTACAAAATCTAAGGAACGATCAACCCAAACAACCGGCGACGCTGATTTCGGATCCGCCGCCCAAGCCAGATAGATTGATTGTTATGCTAGCTCAATAGGGTTGGGTGGTACAAACTCATCCAACGTAAAAATTTCAGAATCACCCGTACTCTCCCTTAAGCTAGATGGAGTGGAAGAGATCATGTAGCAGGTCTCTATACTTTCAATTTCTGCCAACTTCGCGGGCAGCGGTAATGCAAAGGTTCCCATGAGAGTGGAATCCTTTAAGAGTCCTACACCAATGTTTTGAAGTGCTAGTTGGGGTGCGTGAACAAACGGAACACTTCCAGTTACCTGCGAAGTGGAGGCAAAGAAGGATATTTTATTGATGACTGTGATTGCACCTTTATATGGAAAGGCGATCATTCTGAAATATGTAGAAACAATTGTAGTCATAGCATATACCCATGGCCTTCCAAGTAGAATATTATAGTCAAGGGGTCCATCAACAACCTTGACATCAACATTTATTGTTTTTCCCGCAAGTTCAACATGCAGGTTATTAATAATACCATAAGGTTTATATGTACATCCATCAAAATCCTTCAACATCGTTGATGATTGTGATAAGCGCAGCAAGCCAAGTGACTTCCAACAATTTAGAGACACAATATAGGTAGATGCTCCCTCATCAATAATAGTATGATGAACAAGGTGATTGAGAACATTTACTTATATATAGAGAATGCCAATTCTGTTGGTAGTTGCAGCACATAGCCCGTATGATTAAAGATGACTAAATTAGAATCAGTCGGATTAATTCCACCAATAGCCGACAATAAAGCCTGTTTTTGGGAGGGAAAATTTTGCAATACCTCAAGTGCAAACATAGCTGAAGGGGATTGAGCCAAATCTTCAACTATACTATAATTTTGAGCATCTCTTGCTCGAGGATTATATGTCGATTTATGAATTACTCCCTTTGGTGGCTTAATTGTCAATTTAGGAATAGCAGTAGGCTGTACCGATTCCGTAGATGGATTCGTAGTTGAGGTAGTAGGTTGATCAGTTGCCTGAATACCATAATCTTTATCATGCGTTGACACCAAAATATCTATTGAAGGTTTTGTAACAGATAACATAAGTACTTGGGAACTAGAAGCTGGATCCGTAGCATCCAAATTTGTGTCTGGATTCAGAAACGGATCTGTCAAAACAGCTGACGCATGGGAAGTCCTAATGATTTTTGAGACTTCAGCGTAGTGAGGACAATCCTGAACAAAATGTTCCTCATTACAGATTATGCATGGATAACGAGGTTTCCTAGGTCCAGACGATTGATCAGATGATCTTTTCTGTGGGTTAGAAGTTTGTTTTTTCTTAGATTTCCCCTTTTTCTTACTTCTGGGTTTCTTGTCACTTTCACTCTTGTCAAATGACACGGCATTAATTTTGGAAGAAGGTGAAGGATCAGATGCAGTATTATGATGTGTGCTTGCATTACCAATCAAGCCATCTTTGGCATGAAAGTCCTTTAATTGAGGAGGAACAGTAAAATTAGATCACAACGCGTTAGGAATTTTTTTATAGAGCGTGCCAGATTGAGTATAGATAAAATCTAAATATTGGGCACAATCAATGACTTGCTCTTTAGTGAAGATGCCACCCTTAGACACATCCTCAGTTACAGATGGTAACAGGGACTTGATGGACCACTTAGCAAGGAGCTGATCAGGAACAAATGTCTTAACCATTCTACGACGACGACGCCACTCATGAATATGATCATAAATGTGAGTAGCATCAGTCTGTTTGAAATTGGTCAAGATTTATATTCCAATTTCATATTGTATGGGTAACTGGAAATGAGTCAAAAAGACAGTAGCTAGGGCAGTGAAATTATCAAAAGAAGCTCTAGGTAATTCAATATACCATTTTGCAGCTGGATTAGTAAGTGTATGTTGGACAAGACTTAGTGAAACAGAGTCATCATTTAGGGAGTTTGATGAAAACCATAAATGAGAAGTCATAATGTGAGTCGACGAGTCTTCTCCAAGGTTTCCATTGAACTTAGGAATATCTGAGGGTAATTTGTGAGGTATCATCGGCCACCAAGGAGCATAGTTGATTAGATCATTGGTTAGCCGATTTAAATTTGGTAACTCTAAATTTGCAACAAAAGGTAATTTTCTATTAAGGTCAGGTTGAGCATAGCCAAGGTATGATGGAATTTCTTGAGAAATAGGCCTTTGAGCACCAGCATAAGGAATCTCCTGCTGGTAACCCAGATAGGGGTTGTTTTGATAAGAAAACGCTTGAGGATTCTGTTGACCAAAACCTGGATATGGTACTTGTTGAAATGAAGTCTAAGGTATTTGTGCCTGAGGCTGCCAAGGGGTCTGTCCACCAATGTTATAACCCAAATTAGGATAACTTGGATTCAGTTGAGAATAAGTATAACCTGGTTGTGGTTGTGACATCCCATAAAATGGTAAACCAGCTTGTGAATAAATGATTCCAGATACAGGTTGTTGTTGTAAATTAACCAGAGGATTTGGAGTCTGAGGGCCTAATACTTGAGGGTATTGAGTTGAAGGACCTGCCTGAAAAGGTTGTTGTACAACATTTTGATTCTGTAACAGGGGTAAAGATGTATTAAGAAGTGGAAATGATGTGGGTGTAACAGGTTGAACTGGTTGAACCGAGTGTACAACTGTCTGTGGTTGGATAGGCAGAGTGGGCTGCCATTGACAAACATTCATTTCGACATTAGGTTGACCAAAAAGTGATGGAGTACTGTCATAGTGGGTGACCAAAGGTTTCCCCCCTGAATGAGGAGGATAATAAGACGAAAAATATTGCTCTCCAAATGCAGGGAGTCCAGTTGATATGGTACTAGATGGAATAGACCCAGAAGGACCAGCATGATATTGCCCTGATGATGTGTATAAAGAATCAAGTCGTTCAATACTCACTATAGGTTTACCAGTTAGAATACCAGACGATGACAATGGTGAATTCCATAGGTTTGAAGATGCACCAAAAAAAATTCCAGATAAATATTTATAACCTGATGGGACCATAGGGCCACCATGAAAATATGATTCTGGTGAAGTTGTAAACATCGACGGGGTAGCAAGGGCAGGTACTGACGTAATTGGAACAGATAGCCCAACCGAAGATGTTGGTTCAGGCATGGTTACTTGACCAAATGTATACCCTTTTGAATCGACGGGAATATGAATAGGAACAGGAGCAACAAAAGCAGAGGGTGTTGATTGAGGAAAAGACTCGTACAGGTAATGATCCTCCCAAAAATGGGTTGGAGTTAAAGGTGTCTCATCTTGTGGGATTTCTTCAATCAAAATCAAACCAGGTGGAAGTATTTCACTGTCAGGCCCAAAGTATATTTTAGGTGGTTGACTGTGTGATATGGGAGACTCAATGGCTACAGAAGATTGTGGGATGAACAACTTCCAGTTGTTCGACTTCGGGATTCATATTTTCTGGCAAAGAAGAGACAGGATCTAGATCAACTTCTGGTTAAACAACGTCGGGTTCAAGAGGTTTGGTCTCACTGATTAGATGGATCATGACCATGGGTAACTGTGAGGAATACGTTTCGACAACAGTAGACGAACCAAGATGTGTAGAAACAACATGTGCCAACTCTAGTATATGGGAAGATGATGCTTCACCAGTGGTACTGATAGTACTGGTTTCGGTAGAGTGATGTCGCCTTCACCGTCCAGAAGTAACTTCTGGTGGTAAAGGTGGTTTCAATGCTAGTCTACGCGAACGACGGGGAAAAGGATTTTGTTCTTCCACGATGATTGATTTATTTTAACCAAAAACAAATAAACAAAATAAAAATGTATTACTAGGCAAAAGGTTTACCAAGAAACTGTGAACTGCATAATACCTCTTGGCGAACCAAGAAGTATGGGCAGGAAATCTCCCCGAATGTTGTGTTCGGTGTTTCACAATTTACAAGGCGGCCGACTTGGTTCACTATGGATGGATGGCAACCTAAATTTGTCCTCCCAAATATACCCGAAGGTACATGGAGGCCCAAGTCCATATTAGCGTTGTCTAATTCGAAACCGCACAGTGAGAGCACCCCTTTATACTTTTCGTACTGTAACACCTCCCGATATACCCGAAAGTATGTGGATGAGCTACGATATACTTACGTACGTGGAGTGAGGTATCACACTCGAAATGTATGGCAGACAATTAACGGCAGCTGCTACGTTTTACGACGCCAAAACACGGCTCTAGCCTATACCTTCTAAATTTTATTGTTATGGTTCCAATGATTTGTTAGGTAAATTGAGCTAAAATTTTAAGTTTATCTTGTTTATCAATTTTCTTTTCAAGGTTCACTGCGATGATCTATTGGAAATTCCTAAAATGAAAACTAAAATGATAAGCAATCTTTCACTTTTAGTTTTTCAATGAAAATCCTAACTACTAGAGGGAAAGAGCAATCAATTTGAGAGCAAACAATCAAAGAGCACAAACTAAAATGTAGCTTTCCTAATTGTTCCTATGCAAAACACACAATCCACTACATGCAAGTGCAGTTTTTTCTTTTCAGTCCCTTTAATGTGAATGCAGAAAAGGAAACTAAGTGCATCAAATCAATAAAAGAAAATGCCTTTTACTTTGAGAAATGAGGAATAGAACAACAATTTCTCTTTAATATGAAAAATGAAGAATAGAACTGCAATTTCTCCTACAGGAAATGAAGAATTTAACAACAATTTCCTTTTCAAAAGAAAATGGATCTAATGCAATAATGAAAATAATTTGAAATTAATTTTCCAATGATAAAGAAAAACACTTTAAATAAACAATGAACAAACTTTTCTTTCAAAGGAGGAAGAGGCAGATAGAGTTACTAGTCAATATGAGGTATCAGGCTCTTTAAAACACAGCAAACAACAAACTGAAAGAAAATGCAATGACAAACTCAATGGAATTTGGTTGATTCTAGGGGGCAACGCAGTCTCTAAGGGGAGACAGTGTGTTGCAACGCACCCCTGGAAGGGAGACAGTGCTATGCAAAGCACTATGTCCTATTCAACAGTGCGTTGGGCGCAGCAGAGAACAGAAAACTCAACTGGTTAACACACTTCTAATGCAAATTTTGATTTCAAAAAGCCTAATCTTTCAGATTAAATGCTACTGGGTAAATAAACAGAGATAAACAGAGGAAAATACACCAAGGATGAATGGAAAACTCGCCAGCGGAGTCGCCAATTTGTTATGCGGAATTATGGATTATGGATAAAACATTCTTCCCTAGGTGTGGTGCTCATCTAGAACAACAGGTTAAAGATTTTGCAACTAATTTTCCTAAAAATAAATAGGCACACATAACAGATCAAGAAACTTACTTGGAGTCCAAGTGATTCCAATTCTCATTCTGTCGCTCTTGATGTAGCTTCAAATCCAAGCTAGATTGCCAAAATATTTCCTACAAGAATGAACACTAAATAGCAAAGAGATAGAAATATATAGATGTCTATTCAAGTTATTCAACTAAATCAATGAAACATGAACCATATACATCATATATGAATTCATGATATGAAAGACAGAAGCTTATACAGATACATATGTGGGAAAGTAAGCAACAACCTTTATTAATGGATAGAAGGGGAGGTTAAAACCCAGTGATTGATTTGATGTCACCATCTCCAGCAGCATCCCAGCCTCATCAAAATGCACATCTCTCTAACAACATGTTACACAAATCAACTCCTCAATTGAAATTCCACCAACATTTCTCTACTCAAATTCTTCCTTACCAAGCACTAGGATATGTGCTCAATTTATAGAGGAGTTGAAGGTAGTTTTACAATCAATTACTTTCTAATAATAGGCAAGACATTTTCCCAGTCTCAGAGGTATCAAATGGACACATGGATTCAAAGTTTGACACATATGCACTCTTCTAGAAGACACTGGCCAAGTGGAGATTCCAGAAAAATGAGAATTTCACTCCCAAATGACCAACGCACCCTTGAGTATCGGGAAGTGCTTTACATAGCACCTTTGAATGGAGGTACCTGCATATGCAACGCACTTAGCCCCTTGAGAGACTACGTTGGTGAGCTCATATGTGTTATAATATAAACTTCGAATCTTGGAAACCTTGCAGATGGAATTCATAGATGATTTGTTCTTGTTCTTTGTCTTAGGGCATGTAGCAACTGAAATGATAGGGGATCATAGACCCTATTCAGCGGTCCTAGGGATGATGTCCAGTTAACCAGGTCATTGGGAATGGTGTCCAAATTGACCTATAACAAGAACATTAGCGCTTATAATATCTATAGTCACAAACTAACTTGCAACAAGATTGTAATTTCATATGGATGGGATTTCTTCAATAGTTCCATTTGGTGATCAAGTACACGAAGGGTAAAAGTAACAAAGTGGAAAATAGGCTTTCTAGACCTCTTGTTTCCACATCTATTATTTTTAATAATGCATCTTTATCTCATTATAGATATGTTGAACAATATTCTATTAATGAATATTTTAAATATGTTTATCATAGGCTAACCCCTGGATCATAGGTGGAGAAATATCATTTGCAGGACAAGTTACTCTACCATCTTGGCAAGTTATGTATTCCTACAAGTGAAAGAGTCCAAGTAATTTGAGAAGCTCACACTTCTCTTGTGTATGATCACTTTGGGGTAAGCAAAACCCTGACTCATTTTCATAGGTTTTTTTATAAGCCTCGAACGAAATAAATTGTAACCATGTAAATGGATGTGTGATGTGCTATATTTATAAGCCCACTAATAGAAAATTAGGGTTATACACACCACTTCCTATTCCTTATCATCGTTGGGAGAGTATCTCCATGAATTTTGTAGGGGGGTTCCTTTGTCAAAAAAGGGTCATGACTACTTGTATTAAATAGTGGATAGGTTTAGCAAGATATGTGTCTTGATGCCATGTAAAAATAATATTATTGTTGAGAAAACAGCTCAACTTTTTTTTTTCAGCATGTATGGGTCCATTTTGGACAAACCACATCCATTTTCTCTGATCAAGATTCTTGGTTCCTTAGATATTTTCGTAAAATATTGTGGATAATGATGGACACCAAGCTAAAGACGAGTATGGATTTCCATCCACATACCAATAGAAAGACAAAGGTTATCAACAAAACAGTGGTTCATTTTCTCTGTGGGTATTGCACCAAGCATCTTAAGTTATGGGATGAATAGATACATTATGTTCAACATGATTACAATGGGGCTTTGCAATATTCTACTCAAATTTCAACATTTGAGACTTGCTTTGAGTACCTTCCAAAGTCACCCTTAGATTTGGTTTTCGGAAATATGGGGATTTCAATGAACGGAGTGTTGAAGAAAAATCTTACAAGTTCATTCATAGGATCCAAATGATACATCAAGCAGTGCGGGAACATTTGGAGAAGAGTAAGGAACAATATAAATCTTGAAATGACAAGCATAGGGTTGATCATTAGTTCCAGGTTGGAGACCGAGTATGGCTTCACATAAGCAAGGATAGGTTGAAAGGAGAAGGAAAAACATTGAAACAAATCACATAGATCCATTCACCATATTAGAAAAGAATGAGCCAAATGCTTATTTCCTTGATCTATTTACTTACATGTAGATGTATTTCGTAGTCAATGTAGAGAACTTGAAACTTTATGAACCTCCCATGATCATGGATCCAGAGGAGAGTGTCCAAGTTCCATCAATAGATGATTTCTCTCCAAAGTACTTAGACAAGTTGTTAGAAGACATCATCCTAGATAGAAGGACCAAGACTTCACAACAGGGAGATGTGGGGTACCTTCAAGTGGTTTTCAAAGGAATGCATCCCAGCAAGGCATGATGGATTAAAAAGGATAAAGTGAATGAGAAATTCCCTCACCTACTTGTTGATTGATAAGGCTTTTAGAGGCCCAGAAGCTTTTGAATGGGGAGGATTGATCTAGGAAGATCCAAAGAGGATCAAAAATCTTAGCAAAACTAGTACTAAGTCATAGATCTTGTCAAGAAAATTTCAATAGTGTGAACCACAGCTCAATCTAAGTCCATATGAAAAAGTTATGCTCATATGAAATTTTTGGCAATCAGTAAAAATTTGTCACCAACAGTGCCACGTGGCATCACCAAAAAGGTGCCACGTGGCACCATCCAGTGAGTGTCATGTCGCACCAACCAAAGGGAGCCATATGTCACCCAACATACCCATACACATGGCATGATGTTGGTTTTCTAGTGGTATCATGGTCAATAGGTGATGTGGACCAATCTATAAACGCCATGTGGCCCAATCACCAGGTGCCATGTGGCACGCTACAGTTCACCACCTTGACCTACCAATTAAAAACAAAAATGTGTTGCACAACAGCCAAGGTTTGAACCCCTGACCTTAGCGAGTGTCAACCAATGACATACCATTGAGTTATCCATGTCATACATTAAATATGGGGGCTTTGTATTCTATTTAAATGTAATGTAATGCAACATTTTTAAAAATAATGGGGGCCCACAGGTTTAACCTTAGAATCCTCGCCCGAACCTAATGTACCAAAATTTTAAATATTCAATGCCAACCAACATGCCAACTATGTGTGTTGTTTATCCACCAAACACAAGTATATAATGACTTCATTCAAATAAAGCCCAGGAGAGGGGTTGCAACTGCAAAGACGAAGGAAATGGTGTTCGGACAATTGGTGGGCTGAGAGAGGTTCTACACGGGCATAGATATCAAGTCAAAAATAATATAATATTCCTAAATAATATTCTAATGGAATATTCTAAGCATATTCTGATTTTTTGTGCCACAAAATTTGAGGAGGAGGTGACAGTTCCAAAACCTGGTCAAGTTTATACTCATTTTTCTCAAAATTTCACAGGGAATCCATTGGTGTAGTCAGAAATGAGATCTCATCAATGTATTTTTGGGTAATTCCCATATTTGAGGTATTTCCATGTATTTTCCATTATTTTTTTGACATAATATAGAGGCCTTTCCACTTTGAAGTTGGGCCTAGAGACGTAACTCACACAATGTGAGTGAACTCCATTAACAAATCTTGTTGCATTGTCTATAATGTCTACATTCTTTTTTCTTCTTCTTGGATATTTCATTTATGATATTTTCATGCCCTTTAAAAAAATTTGTTTAACATAACTGAAGGAAGGATCCTAGATCAGTTGGAGAATGTGGGTGAGAATTAGGAAGTACCTTCTCAGAACTAAGTTTGATTTCTTTGATTTCTACAACATAGGTAGGATAGGATGTCTCTCCACTCTAGACTTGTAGGGACTACTTGTTTTTTGGGTTCAAATTTGGTTGAGCATGCATTTGTGGTTTTTTCGGTGGATTCTTTTGCGGTATTTGTGGTTGAGGACGAGGGGGGATTAGGGAAATTTTTTGGGCTTCCTGAGGCCTCCATCACGATGATGTATTACCCCATTAAGGAGGTTGGCGTTGGTATGGTGAAAAAGGGTAAATGATAGGTTGGGATGATAGGACCATGGAGTAGGCATATAGCACGGTGAGGTTTCAGGTGGATACCAGGATATAAATGGTGCATTATAACTTGTATTGAAAGAGGAAGGATATCCCATACCTTATTGATATGGTCTAGGGAATTTTGGCCTTTTCTGGTTGACAAAGAAAAGTTGTTCCATACCTCCTTCTGCTACTTGATACACCGCTTTCAAAAATGGCAGAGATGGACATTTGTCAGTTGAATGGTTCTCTTCACACACAGAGCAGATTTATATAACATTTAATGGACACTCATTTCTAGGGTGCCTCTTAGTGCATCTAGGGAAAAATATGGCTAATGCCATTTCTAATTCCTCTTTTTTTTTATTAATATGTAGTGTGTCCATATGTAGGGGAAAAGCATGTAATATCTCACTTTTAAAATCTTCCAACATACCTCCTATTTCATTCTTAATGACTAAAGTAGAGGATGAAGGACTTACCAAACCCTAGCTAGATCTACATATTTTTCTAACAACTCTAGAATGGTTCTTGAACATTGTTTTGATGTCTTCATAAGTGAGATGATAAATATCTTGATTCTCCATTGGCCAACATGTTGAGGGTCTCTATTAGTTCTTCTTTGACCCTCGGAGCAAGACTAACTTAATTAAATCTGGATCAAGAGTGCAGTTATGTGCCCTCTTATAGCTCAGCTAAAATATTTCTTCATAGTCTTCTAGTGATTCACTGACCCTTGGATCATTTTAAATATTTCCTCCCTTATATCACTTGCTCTGTAATAGTCCCTGTATTTGGTGTTGAATGCTTGTTACATATGTCCCGACTAGTGGTGTTTCCTCTTTCTAAACTCATGAAATAGTACAAGGTTGCATCCTTAAGGGTAGAAGGAAACAATTTGGGCTTTTGTTCATCTAATATATAATCATATTTCCTGCAAAATACAACAGGTTCAAACATGAAGGTGTCAAGGTCCTCAAAATCCATTCCATGGAAATGTGGAAGAGCAGTGAGGACGATATTTTTCATTTTAACTTCCCCATTTGTTTCCTTGATAGGAATGTATTCAGGTTTTCTATTTCTGGCTATATTCTCAATGGGTGATGGAAGTTCTTCTCCTCTTGTAGGCTCCTAAAAATTCCTCATTTTCTCACCTCATAAGGCCTCTATAGGGAATGCAGACAAAGTAGGAGGCCCACACTTAACAAGTGAATGCTGACTATTTGTTGGAGTGGGGGTTTTAGGTAGAAATATTCCTTAATTATCCCTAACTCTATGAGATATTAAATAAATTGTTTTTTTTTTTTTTTTGAGAAATTCTGATGCATTTTTTTTGTTTTTTTTTCAAGAAATGAATGGAAGTGAATTAACTTAAAGTAGAAAACGATACCTACTTTTACACCTCCTCGACAACGACGTCAAAAATTGACGAGCCTCGGTTTTACAACACGAATTTTGAAACTCCTGAGAGTATCAACTTTAATTGTCAACCTAAGGATCGTATAATATTAACAGGTATCAACACTATATGTGCAAAAGACAATATATTCTATTTTGGTTGATTTTATGCAACTGAAGAGAAGCTAAAATGCATAGACACCACTTTTTCTATCTAGGCTACAAAAACTGCTATGAAAACTAATGAATAGAAAACAGATATATTCTAACTTGCAGGAAAGGAAACGGCATAAATAAATCCTATTCTATTTTCAAAAAAGTAAATGGCAGAAGGTAACCTTATTTTATTTGTAGAAAGATAAATGATAAGAAGTAAACCTACTCTGTTTTGTAGGAAAACAAATGACAGGAAAGCAAAGAAACTCATTTCAAGAATGATGGAGAAAAAAATCAGGTTTATTCTATGATGCATGATAAATCAATTTGCAGCTAAAAGAAGACATACAAATAGTAAACCCTAATTCCATAAAGAAATCAATTTTTGCTATAGATACTAGGGTAAAGTTTATAAGGGGTATTTGAACCTATAAACTCCATATATAGGGTCTAATGAAGATTGTAATGTGCTAACGAATGTCAAACAAGATTTAGGTGCAAATCTGGAGGTGTTTTAAGGCAATCTGCATACTACTATAGGATGGCCCTGTTTTGCTACAAGAACTAACCGAGAACAACTTTATGAGATCTAATTACAATCTAAGGGGTGAAGAAGGTGGAGGAAGGTTGTAGAAGGATAAATGGGTCCTTTCTAAGCTAAGCTACCTCTAATGGATCAGTTCATGCGAGGAATAAGCAAAACTGAAGTTTCATGTAGCTTGTCTAGGTAGAAATCAACTTGTTGGTAGATTGCAAAAATAAGTAACAATAGGTGAAAATATGATGTCCTAAGTCAACCAAATGCATCAAAAGAATACTAAATATGCCTATAAAGCAATATTATCTAACTGAAAGAAAAATTCATGGCTGATTGGTAAAATCAAAGTACATAAATGAATGAAAAGTTACTAATTATAGGAAATAAAACAATGGAAAGGATGATTTGAACTTTAAATAAATATTACCACTACATGAAAGAAACTATTTTGTCTCATTGGAGCAAGATACATAAACAAACTTAGAAAGAAATTTATTCATTAACCTTGCAAAGAAAATACTTTTTCAGAGATAAGATTTGTAGAAAATCATAACTAAGTTAAATGCGTGGAAATTAAATGTACCCTAACCCAAGGAGACTCAGGTCCCTTAGAGGAAAATTAGATTCAAAATAAAAGGGTGCTTTTCATTAATCAACAAATGTGTTCATCATGAAACATGATAAATTGAATAACATGCAAGAAATCATTTCTCTAATGCTGACTATCTTCTCCAAAAATTTTGAATCCCTACTAGGCTACTGAGGCTCCTTATTTATACAAAAAATGTTTTAAGGGGCAGCTTCCTTGAAGAGATGATTGTTTCCCTCCAAAAACCCTATAAAGTTGGGTCTAGTTCTCTGATGGCTTCGCAACTACAGGGAGGTGATAAATTTCCTTGAGCTAGCTAAGTTTTGTTTATCCTTTAGTAGGGGAAAATCTACATAATCTTCTTCGTTGGACTCTTATGTGATCTACATAAGATATCCTCAATATCGTGCACAATTAATGCATTAGGCACAGAAGATATGGCAATCACCTCTTAACCCTCCTAAGAACATATTATCAAGTGCAAAAGGAAAGGTTATATGTGCCTAAAGATGGTTAGATGGGTCTTAAGTTATACTTTTTTGGGAGGCCCATCACCTACAACTAGATTCTTAAGTATTTTTTATTTTTTTGCAAATGCACAAAATAGCTATATTATTATTAAAAAACTTTGTAGATAAAGAATACTAAGGATATTTTTTATATAAAACTAAAAAAACACTAATATAAATAACAAAACAATATTATATGACCAAAAACCAATATATTAAAAATTGTATATCCAAATACATACTAAAATATGTATGTAGGAAATATATATTACTTAAAGGATTATATTTCTTATATACATAATCCAGTAGGTAAGAGATATAATTCTTAAAATATATATATATATATATTTCCTATTTTCAAATATATATATATATATAATAAAATTATAAATACCATTGTAACCATTATCAATAAAATCCTCATAACGGTACCCGCCCAAAATTATATAATATATGCTTTGTTAGTTATCTTTGCACAATAAAAATTATTAATATTCTATTAAACTATAAGTTAATAGTATTTTATTAATGGAGCATAAAATACCTCATCCCTTCTGCAAAATATTAATATAACTAAATGCAATGCATTAGTTAAGTGATTACTGTATAAATTGTGCACTTTCACTCATTTCCTCAACCTCATAAAATAAATAACACCGACCATTTCTTTTCGGCATGGATTTATTTTTTTGTTCTTTTCTTGCATGGTTTTTTTTTTTTTTAATTGTATGAGCATTCAAAGGTTATTTTGGTTTTTTTTAATTGTCTGAGCATTCCCAGATTATTTTAATTAGGGTTATTTTGGATATTTGATCAAATCC
This sequence comes from Pinus albicaulis, assembly GCA_034641835.2. NCBI lineage: Eukaryota > Viridiplantae > Streptophyta > Pinopsida > Pinales > Pinaceae > Pinus > Pinus albicaulis. The sequence continues at coordinate 468,520,258 of CM076578.1, forward strand.
TATTTAATAATCAGATGAGTTTAGATACTTGATTCTTGTGATAATGGTTTTCAGTTTGAGAAAAGCATTTTTAAATAAGTATAATGGTGGGTTGGTTGGGTATTAATTACTTTATCCCCTCTGTGAACTAAAAGAGAAGCAGATAGAAAAAAAGAAAAAAAGAGAAAGAGAAAATATTTCAAGACTTCAGCCTTTAGATTTGCATAACGATTGCCAGCATTAGGTAAAAAATCAGTTGCGTTTCACGAATAGCAGGTGCCAAATTCTACAACGAGGCAACAGCGCTTCATGTCGAGAAGCCAGCCATCGATTCCCACTCATTTCGCTGCTACTTAACTTGAAAAAAAAAACGAAATAATATCGAACTATCACAACGAATTCCGCAGCACAGATAGAGACAAAAAGGGAGCTATTACTACAACTGTGCTGCAATATTTTGCAATGAAATCTATGAGCAACACATTGCCATTATTCATTAAAGTGGAGCTGGTGTGTATGAGTGCCCCTGTGACCAGGTCTCAAAGAATCGTATAATATTCAGAGGCAGTACATAAAGTGAAATAGAATTTAGAAAGACGTGCTCATAAAATCATGAGCAAAATAATATGAATAGAGAGATTGCGTAACGCAAGTAACGTCGTTTTGTTTTAAGTCCATCGTCGAGGATGGGAGAAAGAGGAATCCATGATGATCAAAGTGCAGAAAATGGGAACAAATAAAACAAAATACAAAAGGAAATCTTAACTGATCATTCCTGTAGCTTTCGAGGACGGTCTGCAATAATAAAAAAATGAATTGTTGTCTCGTCAATCTGGTAGCTGGTCAAATGTCCGTGGGGATTCCTAAGCAAATCCACTTCCGTGGGGATTCTCAACATAAGCAAATCCACTGTGTAAGTCGTCAAAATCTCCATCCAAAAAAAGCTCCAGCCGTCAATTTTTTGGTGGTGATCAGTATCTGAATGTGCCACGTAAGTAACTTATGGGAGGTTATAGTATATTGGTTATTGACCAGCTGCATTGATGGATGGAGATTAAATTCAGGTATATACCTTTTTTTTTCTCTTGAAAATCATGTAAGAAAATTTGGCAGTGTTTTTTGTAAATCTAGGTTAAAGTTATTAAACTTCAATATTTTGAGTGTTCTAGATGTTTTTGATAGTGTTGAATCTATTTACCCTTATCAAAAACATGATTCAAATATTGCTACTAGAAGATTTCTTTAAAAAAAATTACCTAAATTCTAACCACTTTTGATTATCGGGCAATTTTCCATAAATAACTCCTATACCTTTCTACCATGTAAATAACTTATGGAAAGTTATAGTATATTGGTTATTGGCCAACAACATTGATAGAGGGAGGTTAAATTTAGAGCATATACCTTTTACTTTGTGGTATATATCATAAAAGGAAAGATTAAGGTACTTCTCAATAAACAAAGTACTCTAATCATAATGGGATAACAACTTGTAAGAGAATTTTTAATATAAAGTTGCTATAACAATTTGTAAGAGAATTTTTATGAGAATTTTTAATATAAAGTTGCTATGTTATTGGGTTGTTAAAATTGATGTTAATATTTATATTATTTAGTTAATTAATTATTGTTATAAATCATAATTATAAGTATTTATAATTATAAGTATAATGTATATTAATAAGTATTAGAGATCCCCGGATGCGGGTGTACGTAGTTAGTGATTATTTGCAGATGGGGAGGTGGCCGGGCACGTGGTTCACCACCACCGCCAGTCCTCTGCATTCAAAGCGACAGCCCAACTCGCAGACTTCTTCAGTTAATGCAACATCAATTCGTTTTATTACGCCTCGTTTACCTGCCCTCCTCGGCGTTATGGAACCCATTCCATTGATCCACAGAGTTTTACCTTTGAATTACTGATGCTCGCAAGTCGTTTCAGAGCCCTGCCTGCGGACCAGTACAGGGAAACGGTGTTATTTGCAGTGTGGTCATCAGCTTTCAGAAGATTTTCAAGTCTCCTCGGGGCCGTTTGGCTATTACGGTGGCTTCACCTCTGTTTGCAGTCGCCCTCCAGTGTTTCTCCGCCCTACCCGACTCACTATGCCTCGCCTGAGACCTAGGATGACCGCCAAGCGAGGCTCCTCTCGAGGGCTTGGTATGAGACAGCCAGTGTCTCCTTCCTCATCCTCCCCGTCGGACTTTTCTGATCCTGAAGCTGGACGCAATGTTGTTTACAGGCGTGGACGTGGTCGTGGCCGTGGGGCGCAAATTCGCCTCTCTTCCAATGTTCACTCTCACTCCGCCCGTTTCATCTACCCCTGCTCCCTCAATCATCATGAGTTTATTGCCGAGGTTTCCATCACTCTGAGGCCTAATCCTGTCACTCAGTCTTTGCTCTCTGGCCATAATTCGAATGCTCAAGCTCTGCCCTCTGAAATTGTCCCTGCTCCTGAGGATGAGGTTCTGTTCTGTCCTCCCGACGTCAGTAGGCCAAGCGCTCCGGATGATCACGCCTCTCAGTTAGCGTCTCAGATGGCAAAGCCCAACGCTCCTTCAGGCAGCGGTCTCTCTGACAAAGTTCCTCTTCCTCCAGATGACGAGGACTTCAATCCGTTCGCTTGCCCTGTGGAGGAAGAAGCGCCTTCGCCTAACGAAGCTTAATGGAGTCTGAACGACAGTTTTGGTCTACAGGTATCAAGAAGGGGTTAAACCTCCTTCTTTCTCTCAGTTTTTTGCAGATTATTAATGGTCATTCTTCATCGAATTATCACAGGCCTTCCAGATACAGGTTACACACTAGGATTACTGATGTTACTGTCCTCAGGACAGCCTTTCATGGCCATACTAAAATTACTTGTAATTTTTGTTTCTGGTTTTGTCTGTTGAGGTCTTATCAGTCGAAAATTGTCCTTCCTTTCAGCAGTCACAACAAACATAAGTATCAATGGTATAACAGTCGGACAAGGTCCTGGTCCTCAGTTTTTGTCATAGTCTGTATTCAGTCGTTGGTTTTAAGTGTCAATATGCAGCAGTGCAATGCTAGAATGCCACATCATTGGGCTAGCCACTCGGAGGCCTTTGCCTCGTTGTAATCTTTTTGTATCAATATAGAAGTAGACTTATTCAGAAAAAAAAAAATAAGTATTAGAGATTTTTTTATAGTGTAGTTTAATTAATAAATAAATTTGAACTTTTTTCATGTCAATTTTGCCTAAAATTTGTAGGGATTTTTAAGAATTATAAAATTAAGTAGTTTAATTTGCAAAGTTTAAGTATTGTAGGTTTTTTCAAGGTGTTGAATCCATTGATGCATTAAAGTACATTACAACTAGTTTTTTAGGGTGTTGAATGGATTTATGCAACTCATGTGGGGTCTTGGTAAAAAGGTGATGAGGCTCGTTGTTATGGAATTCATCAGACGTTCAATTTCCTTCCCTGATTAGGGTCATGTGGAGTCTTGGTTAAATAGTGATGAGGCTGGTTGTTATGGCATTCATCACAGGTTCAATTTCCTTCCCCGATTGGGATGATGTATCTAGACATGTGGAAAAACAATTGTCTTTCACAATCTCACTCACAATTGTATCTTTGAATTCTAGGGGAAAAAGGCTATTTTGTTTATTAGTTAGAGTGTTTATATATATATATATATATATATAATCTATTTTTAAGGTTTGGTGCATGAAACCTCTTTGTTTATGACATAAGAGACCCATCTTTATGCTACTATTAATAGAAGTACACATATTCTATCTTCTCTTATTTTGAACTTGTAACTTCTTAGAAAGAAACAGATAATTATTTCTTTATCCTATAAAAAAATTACCATCTAAATCTATAATATTATTTATAGCTCAAAAATATGTTTATTTAATTTCTTTAATTGCTACAATCTCTTAAATTGTTTAAGATAGAAAAGTCACAACCTTTCACTACAAATCACCACTTCTACCTTGGAGATTACATTGTCAATTGTAAATATTAATGATACATTTCTCTATATAGATTTGTGGAAATATTTTAAGTTTGTAATGGTTTTATGTGTATCATAATAAGATGTGGATGATAAAGAGTATAGTTCATATTGATTCATAATAGAATAATAATAAAATATAAGATATAGTTATCATAGAAAATACGATAATGTTATAGTCATAATAAGATGATGATGATAAAGAGTGTAGTTTATATTAATTCATAATAGAATAATAATAAAGTATAAGATATAGTTATCATAAAAATATTACAGTTTAATTTTTATAGATTTATAGTAGTGAAAAAAATAAATGAAGTAAAAATTAACTTTTACAAATTATAAATGATAGAAAGTTAAGATCTAACTATTTTAGAAATTAGTAATGACATAATAATTAAACTAAATTTTGTTGATATAATTTTAAAATTTAACCCAATCATATTTTAGTTAATTTTATTTTAAAATTATATAAAAATTATATAATTTATATATTAATTATACCAATAAATATTGCTAATACAATTTAAAAATAAATTTTATTAATATGGTTTAAAAAATATATTTATTTATTAACCATATTTTAAACTTCATAAAAATAATAACAATGTCTCATATATTATTAGTATTATAAACTAATTTGTACAAATACACTGTAAAATATATTTTTAATATTATACCTAAAACAAAATTATACATAAAAATGAAATTCAACTATAAATGTTAAAATGTAAAATGTTAACCGGGTTAAGTCATTTCCAATAGCATTAAGATTATGATTGTAAAATTTACAAATAGTAAATGCTCTAATAATAAGAATACATTGTTGGAAAAGAAAAACAATAAGGATGTCATTGGATAATGAAAATTTTATTTCTTTCACCTTGCGCTAACAAGAATGAGATTGGCAACAAATTAATGTTTTAATCCCTTGCCTGATGATGATTAGGGATATTATTTTATTATTAAAAGTTATTTTCATCCTTAATGGTAATGGTGGGTTATCAAGACCATTTGCAACCTCTTTATTAAAGTGAAAGATTGTTGAACCACATAAGAAATATGAAACGTATTTGTAAAACTATATTACTTAAACATAATAGAGATGAGGATTGAAGTTCTTAGAAAGGCCGAGCCACATAAGGGATATGAGACCTACTCATAAAACTATATTAAAGCAAATAATGTATGCTTGAGTCATCATAAAATGAAAACAAGAATCGAAGGGGATACGTAGTTTAATATTTTCAAGGTGTTTTAAGAATCAAAAATAGGATTTAATGGAATATGTGATTATATGTATTTGGTAGATGTTTCATGATTAATTTTTTTTTTTTAACTTATCATTTAAATTAATAATGAATTAATAATGTGTGATTATATATATATATATATATATATATATATATATATATATATATATATATTTGATATTTTATTATTAATAATATTGATATACAAGTGAGTTGTTGGATTCAGGTAGGGATTTTTCTGGAAAGTTTTTCGTTATGTTTGTTTAGTCAAAGGAATTCTCTGCTTCTTTTTGGTGGGCTTCTGGCTTTCGCAACCATGGCTCTGCAGGAAGGAGTTGGTCTAAATTGTGGGGGAAGGAAACTATCGGAGACATATACAAGCAGTGTGGGCATGCTAGACAGGGGTAGCTCCCCATAGAGAAGGGGTAGGTCGAGAAAGAAGAGAGGGTGCGAGAAAAGAAAGAGGTTCGAAGGTCATCTCGAATGGGGAGTTGGCTCGTGAAAATGTCCCAACTCTCGACCTCATGCGTGAACCACCGTCATTGGAGTCTATTGCTAGACAGATTCATGGTGTCACAGTGAGTCTGGCTGAAATGAAATAACAACAACATGATGATAGAAATGAAGTGATCGCCTTCATGAACGATCTTAAGCATAACTAGTGGGTTATACTAGATAGATTCGAATCATTCCATAAAAGACAACGACACATCATGGAGAGACTCGATCAAATTGAAGGCCAAATGGAGCATTTGGAGTTTCATGCCCATGAGGGACATGGTCTTCACAATCCTCGGCAAGCTGGGCAGGCCCTGACCTAGCCCTGCAAACTTTAATGAAAACTAGTCATGTACGTATTGTCCATGTATTTTGTCGTTTAAGTGTATCTCGGCCATGGCTATGTTGTAGTTTTTGGCATTTTGTTTCTAGATTTTGTCATCTCTCCTGGCCAACAAATCTAGTTGGAGTGAGGTCGGGAGAGAAGGGAATCCACAAAAAATCATATGTAAAATTTTGACGAATTAATGAAAGCAGTTTGATTAACAAAAAAAAATGTTGACATACAAGTATATAAATGAGAAAATTGGACTAAACAAATAAGCATAATAATTTCATAATTAATTAGTGATGCATCAAAGAGAAAGGAAAAGGTGGAGCAAGTAAGCATAATCTACTTGCAACTAATCAACCATCATACTAGTGAGAATTCCACTACCCTTATAAATTCCCTATTGGTATAAATCATGATGAATTAAAACTTTTTTTTCAAAAAGAAAAATGTATCTTTGTTATTTATCAAAATCAAAGGGTACAATGTCTAGTCCTTTTACAGGACTCCTTCTATAATGACATCACAAATTTTGAAATTTACATCCTAATTATGGTTAGTACCAAGGATACTAGAAAGAAACAAAGAAAGACAAAGCATCAAAACAAAAAGACAAAGGAATGGGATACCACTTGATTATTCCTTAATTCTCTAATATCAACAAGACCATTTCTCAACCAAATTACATGTTTTGATAAGAACTCATCCAAACCATTTGATTCCCTAAAAATGTGATAAATTTCAAGGGCTTCATCAAATTTTCCTTGCAAAGCTTGAATTTTAAGCTACCAAGCTTCAAGATGCAGAAAATGAAACCAGAATCTTTTATTTGTCCATTCAACAGTTGGCTTTGAATTTTCATAAAATTTCATCCTCTTTATATTCTTTAATAAGGAAAAATGTAGTATCCCCAAACATTAATCGGCTCTACTTTTTGTTAGTATCATTCCCTAAGCCCAACTTTAAATAGAAAATATGAGAAGATAATAGGTGTAGAGCCATCCTTGCTCCATAATGACCTTTCTTACCGATTTCATAAATAAATAAATAAATAAAACCAACAAAAATGTTTTCTTCAAAATGAAAATCTTATATTTATGTTTGATCATTCTCTCTTCTAAGACAATCTGCTCCAAGAAAACACCATTAATTCTATGATCTGCCAATAAAAATCAACACAATCATTCAGAATAAAATTATATTTCTCAACCACCATATTTCCAAAAAAAAAAAAAAAAAAAAAAACTAAAATAGATAAATCTTTTAATCCAAAACCATAATAAATTTTCTTCAAGTGCAATCTTTTCCCAAACTTCCTAGCAATTTAAATCATTCTTTACTGGTTGCCAAATGCGTGATAAAACAATGTATAAACAAATAGGATATAGATTATTCCTCTTTCTTACAAAGGCCCTTTCCAACCTTTCTTGCCCTTGACTTTTTCATATATAATTAAAAACATAAAACTTATACGCACATGAAAACACAGATATTCTCCAATCAAACAGTTATCGTATTATATAAATTATTCCTAAAAAAAACTTATGCCACACGAAAACATTAATATTCTCCCACCAAACAATTATCATATTAATAAATTACCTTTAAAATTATAATGTTGTCATGTAATCTTAACAATTTATATAAGATAGAGAAAAAATCGCTTTATATTTAAAATTATTATAATATATATAATTAATATCTATAATATTAAATTAGGTTAATTTACAATAAAATTAAGTTAATTTTGATTAGGTTAATTGGGTAGGTTGCTTATTACAAGTTTTAAGTAAACTTAATAAAGTGGATATTTTTTAAATGGTGAGGTTTGGTTAAGTTATATGTTCTTGTAACCTTTCATGAAAATAGATTGAATAATTTTAGAAACATTGTATTTGAAATATATTAAATTGCTATTAAATTCAAGTTATATTTCAGATTTTAAGTTATTATTTATTTTAAGAAAAATATGATATACAATGTGAATCGATTACGTTATATGTTTTAAATAAGTTATTATTTGTTTTAAGAAAAATACGATATACAATGTGAATCGATTATGTTACATGTTTTAAAAATGGGTTAGGTTTATTGGTTAAGTTATGTAGAATTATATTTTCCGTTATAAGTTATTATTTATTTTAAGAAAATAAAATATATAATGTGAATGGGTTATGTTACGTGTGTGAAAAATGGGTTAGGTTTATTGGTGAAGTTATGTATTATTATAAATGTTTAGAGAATTTGATAAAGAAAATAGAAATTTTGTATTTAAAGTGAATTGATTAAGTTACAAGGTTTTGGGAAAAATTTATTGATTTATAATAAAAGAAATATTTTGAAGAACATTGTATTAAAAGGAATTAGTTAAATAATAAGACTATAGATTTTTAAAAAGTTAATAAAGTTTTGTAATATAAATAATAATAATAAAGAAATAAATATTTAATTTAACTTTGGAGTTAAGAAGTAAATTAAAATTAATAGTTTGATAAAGTAAGTATTTTTAGAAAACAAAGAAAACTTAATAAAATTGGTAATGCAATTTTTGGGTTTAAGAATCATATATTATGTAATGTAATTTTAATGTTTAAATTTTTAGTTGGTTTAATTTTATATAGTTTTTATTTATTTTTTTATTAAGTTTATATTATATAATTTAATTTAAAGATTTGGATTTTTTAGGTTGAGAGTCTCAATTTTATATAATTGTTAACATATATATATATAACTTTTCTTTTTTATAAAACCATAGATCTTATTTTCTTTCTTTTCATATTTTCATTTTTTTTTAGGCATGGATCTAGGAGGAGTTCCTCTTCCTTCCTTACCTCTTTACTTTCCAAGTATTTGTAGCTTCCATCCATAAATACCACAAGGCTCCTCATGTCCCTTCAAGATTTGTTAAAAGGGTCATTAACATTCCAAGAGTTAAGCTCTCCTCTATAGCTTTTCTTCATTAAGCTCTTGCTCTCACTAAGCATTGCCCCTTAGGGTAGTGTATTAGTTTATAACCCTCCCCCAAGGCCATGGAGCAATGGATCATAAAGAACAAGAGACTCTTGGCATAGGGAAATCTATTTCATTATTTTTATGGAAGAGGTTATTTTTCTCTTCTCTTTGAAAAGAAAGAGATTAAGGCATTTGATTTTCAAGAGTAGCCAATATTCTATAGGGCCTAAAAGCATGTATTTTAATATATGGACATTCTATTTCAATCTAGAAGTAGATGTTCCTTCACTTATGCCAATATGGGTACATCTCTCTCATTTTTCCACTCCATTTTTGGAATGATGATAAACTTGCTTTTGATTGGTAATGCACTGGGTTATTACATTGATAGATCTAAACCCAAATCATGTATGTTTGTGTGTGTCAGTATCACGGGGGCTTCATTTAGTGAACCTCTGGCATATGCGTGAGTTAGTGGCATAGTAAACATACCCTTAATTTGACTACATATTGGAAAATACCTCTAAAAATCACATTATTTAACACCCTACCAATACGGACCCAATACACCTTCCCAATTTAAAAAACCCCTACTTTCAATAGATATTGTAGGTATCTATTTATTCATTAACATTTTGTATACCCCTTTATATTTTTACATTAACTTTGAGCTCCATTTTTTATACCTTCCAATATAAACACCCTTTACCCCCTATTATATGCTTAATATATTATGTCATTTTTTCCTCAATATATATCCCCCAATATGAACACATGTGGTATGGTATTACTCCCCCAGTGAAGCCCACTATGGTCAATATATGCATTGAGGTGGAATTGGAGACACAGTTACCTAAATTCATCAATCTTTATCTTGATGGATGGATTCTTACCCAAAATCTAGATTATGAATTGACCCCTTTTAAATGTAATGCATATCATGAATATGGGAATTTTTCTAATGCTGAGCAATTAACACCTTAGCAACCACTAGTGTAAAAAGATACTAACTAGTAAAAAATCAAGAAGGGATTAAAAATGTATGTACATCTAGACTAGCAACCTCCAAATCAGTTAATGTAATGGAATCTTTAGCTAATAGGTATATTTTTGTATCAAAAGTAAGTAATGAAGCACCATATGTGTCCAAATATCATGTTAAAATTTCCCTCCCATCTCCTCCCAAATCTATTCCTTTAAGGTAATCTGAAGTGGAAGAATTAATCCTAGCCTTGAAGATCTTAATACGCCATTATTTCCTTCTAAGCACATTGTAGCAATGATCTCATCCCAAGTTAAAGAAATATCCACTCTAATTAGAATGGTTACAAGGAATAAAACCAAACAATTTCATGGATAAGAAACATAAGAATATGAGGAAGATATTTTATCTGAAAAGAACCCCAACATAAAGCCATCAAAAAATAAGAGGGAAGAGGTAAAAATGAAGGAAAAGATTCTAGGGTTGCATCCTCTATTAATAATTCCTTTAAATAAATATCTAAAAATATATCATAAAAGAGTCTATGGTTGCATAAGCTCGAGATTCCACCTTGCAATGGTTCTCAACCCTAATCAAGTAAATAATGATATTTTTCTCCTAGAATTATAGAGGATTAGGTAGTTGCAATAAAGTAGAATATTAAAGGGAATGGAAAAAAGTCCAATCCTCCTCATCCAAGAGACTAAAATGTAGGAAAAGGAAATAATATAATTAGGCACGAATTGTTGGAAGCGTAACAAAGGTTAGTTCATAGTGTAAGATACCTTTTGAGTAGCTTTTGGGATAGTAATTTAGAGGATTGAGTACCTTTTGTGATAGTAATGTTTTTAAGGTAACAATTGACATTGCTACTCAATAACAAATTTTATTACTGTGGGAAAAGAAAGTGAGACAACTAGCCTAGTTAAAATATTTAATTTTTATGACCTAATCCAATATGGGGAAAATTGGATTTTTGGAGAACATTAATAGAAATGAGAGAGCAAGATGTGAATGAAAATAATATTGTTATTGGGTGGTTTTAATGTGGTGTTATCACAAAAATAAATAAATAAATATAGGGCTCTATAGTGAGTAGACAATTTGGATAAAAGATATAAGATTTGATACTAGAATGGGATCTTATTGATATCTTACCCAAAAAGGGAAACACACATGCTCAAATCTTAAAATAGGTCATAGTTATATTGTGGTGTGCCTGGATCATTTCCTTCTACATAGTGACTTTTATTTGGATGATTTATCCATATTATTACATATTACTCTTTTGGGGTATTCAACCATGATCCCATATCTCTTGTGTTCCAAAACATTGAAAATATTGGTCCCATCCCCTTTAACTTCAACCCATTAATGTTATAGGAGGAGGAAACACTAAAAATTGTTTAGAAAAAATTGAGAACAAAATTACAAGGATATCCTTCAGTTATTTAGGAAACAAATATTATATTTGTGAAATTTTACCTTAAGAAGTGGGGTAATAATCCTATCTTTCTCCTTACAAATAGAAAAAAATAGAAATTCATGAGCATTAAGAAACACAGCAACTATGAACAGAAGATGAGGTAATCGAGCTCCTAGTAGTATTTTGGATGATCAAAAATTGAGTCATGAATTTCATCATGATTGAAGGAACAGGATTCATGTAATTTGAACTAAAAAATAATTTAGCTTTAATATGGAGATAAAATAATACTTTTTTCATAAACATACTTAAGGAAGACAACTTGAAAACAATGTAAAATAAATAGTGAAAGTTGATGGGAGAAAGAAATAATCTTTGATATTAATAAAGAAGAGGAATGCCTTCATTTTAAAGAGATAAATACAAAAAATGAGGGTGTTGATTTCAATGTGGTTGAGGAAATTTTGCAAGATTTTCCCTTTTTAATAAATGAAGAAGATAATCATGACCTATTAGAGGAGATACATGAGGAAGAAATAATAGACTATATGAGCATTGGAACTAGATAAGGCACTAGGCCCAAATAGTTTCTCTATTCACTTATTTTGGAGTGTATTGGTATATTCTAAAATTTTATTTATACCAAATGTTAAATTGGACAAAGGGGAAATCCAAAATACGATGGGAAACAAAATTTTCCTTTATTTCCCTAATCCAAAAATAATCTAAACCATCTTCGCTTCCCTGTTTCAATCACATCTCCATTTGTAGCTTTGCTTATAAAATATTGACTAAAATCCTAACTAGTAGGATTAAAAAGATTTTTTCCATGAGAATATCAAAAAATCAAGGTAAATTTATAGAGAAAAATCAAATCTCTCACAATATATTTCTTCTCCAATAATTTGTGCACTCTAGTCAAAGAACAGGGGAAAAAGGTATGTCTATAAAAATTGACTTAGCTAATGTCTTTGGTAGAATTCAACACTCCTTTTTGTTTTTTGTTTTTTCTAGATTTGGAATGGATGAAAATAAAAATAAGGTACATAAAACATGCATTGTTAGTATGTGGATTGGACCCTAGTCAATCGCGAGCCTACAAGATTTCTTTTATGTGCTCAAGAGGTATACATCATGTCCAATTTCCCTTTTATTATATATTATTATGGTAGAACCATTAAGTAAAAGACTACATAAATGAAGTTTGGATGGAAAGCTAGAGATAATTTCTATTGCTAAAGTTGTCAAATCTATAACCATTCCAAATTTGCAAATGAGACTTTGCATACAAGAGGATCCTCCACAATAACTAAAAGTAGATTGAAGTATATCCTGGATTATCTCATTATTGCCACCAATAAAAAAACAACAATAGTAAGAAACATAAATTTGGATGGAATGTGTTGTTGTTTTTAATACAAAAAATTGCTATATTTTTGGAATTTAATGCATCAACAAATGGACACCCTTCAAATATTTAGATATGATTATTTCCTTGGGACATCCTAAATTTACTGAGTGGAATCATGTTGTTTAAAATATTAAAAATAAGATGTCGTAGTGGAGAGTATAATGGTTTAATTTCACTAATAGGGTCATTTTAATTAAATCTATGTTGTTAGCTCTTCCAATTTTTCGAGGCTCTGCTATGTGAGCACCTATCAGCATCATGAATCAAAATATAAAAGAAATTATAAATTTCTGGTGGAAGGGGGGCCTTCGAATAGAAAAAATATCACTTGGTGAAATGGGGAATAGTAAGAGCTTTCCCAAAAAATGGAGGCCCAAGTATAAGGACCCCCAAGTTGACGAATCTAGCTTTAGGTGCAAAATTTTTATGGAGAGTTATTTATGAAAGTAGAGAGTGGTTGAAATTATCTTTGCATAAGAAATATATTTTCATTTTTAAGAGAATGTTTCCTAGTCCACTTGATCCAGCTAATATAGGTTCCTCAATCTGGAATATTTGTAAATATTTAGCAACCCTTATTCGAGATCATTTATTATGGGTGATAGGTACGAAAAATCCATTAATATCAATGAGCATTGAATTATGGGAATGAATCCATTCTCTTCAATTCCAATGTTATCTAATATTAAATTTGGCTCATTATTTGCAAATGAAAGACCCATAGTGAGAGAAGCAATTAGAACAATCACAAAATTCACAAGAGATTTTATCCCTAGAAACCCTTTTATTGGGAAAACTATCTTCCAAAGATATATTTTCATTCATCTTGGCCAATATTTCCAAGTTTCCCGGGGTTACAAGTTCAAGGGGAGGGTTCATCATGGACCCCTGACGGAAAAATGAATCCTATTATTCTTTGGGACTAGGTATTGTTTCCAAAAATAAAGTAGAAACATATGCTCTATGAAAAGGACTCAAAATAGCAAAAGGTACCAGGGTGCAATCAATTATAGTGATAGGAGACTATGAGACTTTTATCAATCACATGGTCTACAATTCAAAGCTAAGAGAAATCTTCTACCTTCAATTTTTGAATGGAATAAATAAGAAGTGGTCTCATTTTCTTCATCAATTTCTATCATGTCTTGTGAGAAAGTAAAAAAAAAAAAACTTGTGAGCTAGCCATGTCTAAAGTCTAAAAGAGGGGGATCTTGCAATCACTAGAACATCATATCAACAATCCATCTCCTAATTTAATGAATAGTGCAAAGACATGTTTAATTTCTTTAATCTGTCACATGGCAAGCTATAATGAATTCGTAAATTGTCACATGGCGCACAATCCAAACCACCTCATCATCAGTATAATTTGTAATGGGAAGGAACATGAGTTGTTCATTCACATGCTCCTTGCATTGAACTCACCTGCTTATCACACATTATCTCTAATTCCTCTATACCATTATGGGATAATGGTAAGAGTGTTTGACAATCATAAGGGGTATGTCAAGCTTCTTTTCCATGTAACAAATATTCTCTCTTTTCATTTGTTTCTTAGATTAGTTATTTGTTTTAGATATATTCCAATGAACCACCTCCCTTATGGATTCTTAATTTGTAGAGGTCTAGAAGATTCCAAGTTAGCATTGACCTTGGAATTAGTTGGCCAAAAAAATCCATGGCTCCTAGGATTCAAAAACATTTGAACCTAAGTTATGGGAAGTGTTTTCAACACTTTAGTCTAAATAGAGGAAATTGTAAAGTGTTTAGGACTTGAAGAGTACTATGGCTATTGTAGGTAGGGCACTAAACATTTCACTTGAAAAAGAAATTCATCATACAAGGCATCAAATCAATTCCATAGAATTATAGGAAATATATTGTGTCCTCAAAATCCATGAGGAGCATGTTCACTGCAATAAGTCTTCAATTTTCAATCATGTTTCAAAATTCATGAAATTGAATGTTAGATTACAACACAGGTAGTATAAATCATGGGTCTTTGGTGGAATTGAATAAGTTGTTGGTAGTTGTCGAAGTTGAATTTAACCTCCTTGAAATTTTGACACTTAATTTGTGCAAGGATGACAAATCCATGACCTTAAACTAAAGGCTTTCATCTAACTCAGATAGGGGATATTTTAAAGAGGAACAAATAATTCACCAATTTAATGATAAGATAACTAGGAAACTGAACCAACAAATATAGGTTTGGATGATGATGCTAACCACTATGTTCTTTGTTAATTTTCATGTTTTTCAAGATTGTTGGATTATCAAGTGTTTATTATAAATTATATCAAATCATGGAGAAGTGGGTAATTTTGTTTAAGGAGAAAGTAAATCTCTAGTTTTTGCTAGTATTACAACTTTTTATGGAATGTGTAACTACTATTTTGAAACTCTTTGGAATTATATGGTGATGTAACATATGTTGCAAATTTTGCTGTAATTTTTTATCAATATAGTTTGTGAAACTATTATTTAAAAATAAATAAATAAATTTGGCCAAACCAACCAAAGAATAGCCCACTCAAGTCATTTTATAATAGAGTTTCCATTCCTTTAAATTAGCTCCATCACACGCTAATACCATGGATTACTCAATGCAATGAGCTCGCAATCCACCAACAAGTCAAGATTAACCCAAGATCCCATCTTTTGAACTTGACTTGGGATACCACTTGCCCCACTCAAAGTTTATTAGCGGGGTTTTCAAGAATAAAATGTGCCCCTTATCACCTAGGTATGTTTCTAGATTTTACACCAATGATTCTTGAAATTAGGGGTACACATGCAAAAATTGGCTATACAATCATATTCCCATTTACACGTGATTAAATTACAACCCCAAATGAATTATTATAATTTCATTCCAGGGAATGTGATGCTCAAAGAATCTACCTTCTTTATTACATGCATACAGTATGTTATTTCTGTGGATCCCATCATTAAACCACTCTTACTAAAGAGTCTAGGTTTGCCTTGCTCTAATACCCAATGAAAATCCCATAGTGAGATAAGTAACATTAGTGATCACAAAATGCATAAGATAATTTTACCTTGAAAACTTTTAACTGGGAAAACTATCTCCCAAAGACATATATTCATTCACCTTGTCCAATATGGGCAAGTTGGCCAAAGAATGAGTCGCTCAAGGAATTTTACAATGGAATTATTCAAGCCTTTAAATAGGCTTCATCACACGCTAATACCTCAGGAAAATACCATGGGCTCATAAGTTTCCAATAATAAACCCATCAATGACCAAGTCAGGATTAACCCAATTGTGGAATAAAAACTCTTTGTTACATATGATGTAAATGGGACTCTAATGGTTAATAGAATTCTTAAAGAAGTTAGACCTTCCCTAAGGTATTCCATCACAAATATGTGATTTATTTTCCTTTCTCGGAGGAGCTACTCCTACCAATCTTGAATCCAAGGATAGGAGAGGGTGGGGTCCAAATGATGAAATTATTTTATCAAAATAAGGTATATCAAATGCAAATCAGTTCATTGCATATGCCACCTAGGTCTAATATGTGGAAGCACATTTTCCATTCATATGGTCTTTTGAAAATAAACATCTTTTGATACATCCTTGTTCATGAGAATATATTAATAACAAAGAATCGTCAAAAAAGGAAATCATGGGGCCATCTAGATGTCCTCTTTGGCTTTCAACAAAAGAATAATCTTCACATTTATTCTTCGAATTTCCCTTTGCTAAATCAGTCTAGCAGTTTTCATTTGAACATTTGATAACTCCAATCATACACACCCATAATCAAAGAGATATATTTACAGATTGAAAATATGTCTACCTAGGATGACTATATAAGAAACTTACTCTTTAAACAATTTCAATGTCTATTCCCAAATATTTATGCTCAAAAATATGGTTGGATAGGAATAAGAGTGTCTTTTCTTCATAATAAAGTACCTTAAGGAAAGTTGTGGCTCATGCACTAAGATTTATGAATGAAGTGTTTCTCTCACAATGTAACATTAAATTTTCATTTGCAGACTTGGAGGCTCAAAAGAAACTATGGATAAAAGACATATTTATGGGAAGAAACCTTCAGTCTAGATCGATATGCAAAAAGCCACATTCTGTACAAACCTAGAAACCTAAGTTAGATGTTTAAGAATTTCAAAGTTGGGTTTCAATGTAGAAAAACATACTCTCTCTCTTCATGGAGCCTATTTTAAAGGCAGTCTAGAGGTGGCAGGTTTGTTTGTTCGAGGTGGGAGGTGGGGTTGGTGAGGCGGTGATCTTAGACCCTAGAGGAAAACTAGAAATGTCATATGCTTGGGGAATAAGAGTAACTACAAACAATCATGTGGACATACATGCCCTGTGCCTTGGATTGACCTTGCTTCATGGTTGAATATAATGTTAAAAATGTGACAACAAATGTTAATTTACTATGTAGTTAGAATAACAGAATTTAGGTAAATAACGAGATATAATTGAATAACGAGATAACGAAATATGTCTAGTTAAAAGAGGTGGCCCAAGAGGCTTGTATGCACGGAGAATTTCATCAATAAAGCTTTAAAATATTTTATCCTAGTTGTTTGGGCTGCGTGGAAGGGTTTGCAGTTGCCAGAGATTGCAGAAAAGAAGGGAACTGTTCACCATAAATAAAAAGGGAGAAGCCGGCCATTGAATCTGCCTGCCGTGAAGTATTTTTTGGCTGCAAACAGAAGCTGTCGTCAGAGAAGAAGAACCGTTGCTGTCAGAAAGGAGCACGAGTCACTGTCTCACTGTCTGCTCTGTTGAGGCCGCTTTGTGAGAGGAGAAAGGTCGTCGAGTGAAACAGTGGCATGCTGAAGAGTCGTCGAGGTTGTAGAAGGAGAGGAGCTTGCTGCTAGACACAAAGGATTTGCTCAAGTATGGGGAGCCCGACTGCTGAAAGAAAACGGGTATATATATTTTTTTTCTGTGAGAAGAAACTGTTTGTTGTATATACATACATATTTTTCTGTGAGAAGAAATCGGTTGCAGTGAGAGTTGTTGTGATAGTAATCATAAATCCAAAGAAATCGTTTGTAGTGAGAGTTACTGTGATAGTAATCATAAATCCATATATATATATATATATATATATATATATATATATATATATATATATATATATATATATATATATATATATATCAATATAATATATATATAAGGTAGACAAGGTTGAAGAAACAGATTCTTTAGGGAAGACATTGAGAAACATAATTTTTTTTTTTTTTGGATTCAATGTGAGGGAAGGGTTGAACAGTTTTTTAAAACAACCTTTGTTTTTTAAGGATCTTTTTAGTTTTAAAAAAAAGGGTTTAGTTTTCTTTGAGAAAGGGGTTGAACAAAATTTAAAGGGTTTGAACAAAAATCTGTTTAAAAGGGTTCAGGTTTCATAAGAATTGATTTAGTGAAAGGAGAACAATTTTTATTTCTATTTAAAGTTTGTAGTAGAAAGAAGAGATTCGAAACCCTTGAAACCCTAGAAGAGGAGGGGAAATTTTGAAACCCTAGTTGGAAAGAGAAGAAGAAAACTAGGAGGGAGAAATGGCGAAAATGACAAACGCAAGATTTGAGGTGGAGAAATTCATCGGAAAAACAATTTTGCCATGTGGAAACTGAAGGTTAGGGATTTGCTGGTGCAACAAGGGTTGCACAAGGCATTGGATGGGGTAGCTAAAAAACCAGCAAGCATGTCAAATTCGGACTAGGAGGACTTGGATGCCCGAGCTCTCAGTACCGTTCGGTTATGTTTGGCAAACGAAGTACTCTTCAATATTGTTGGAGAGAGTACAACCGCAGGGTTGTGGAAGAAATTGGAAACTCTCTATATGACAAAATCTTTGACTAACAGAATCTATTTAAAAAGACAACTGTACAGCCTTCGGATGAAGGAGGGTACAAAAATTGCAGATCACTTAAATGTTTTTAATACGCTTATTTGTCAATTGTCTGATATGGAAGTAAAGATGGAGGAAGAAGACAAGGCAATAACCTTGTTATGTTCCCTGCCTGAGTCATGGGATCACTTCGTGACCTTAGTCAGTTTGAGCACTACCGATTCATTAAAATTTGAATCTGTCGTGGGTGCTCTCTTATCTGAAGAGGTACGAAGACAATCTAGCATTGAGACTTCTGCACCTGAAGCCATGGTAGCTAGAGGTCAGTCAAAGGAACAGGGGGAGAAGACAAGAGGTTCTTCCAGATTGAAGTCAAAGGGCAGCAAGAAGAGTAAAGCAAAATGTTGGTACTGCAACAAACCGGGACATCTCAAAAAAGATTGTTGGAAACGGAAGGAGGCAGAAAAAAACAAGGAAGCAAATCAGGTCAATTCAGGTATGGATGATGAGGTTTTAATTGCTGAAGCACTCCCTGTATGTAATATCTCACAAGATGCTAACTATTGGCTATTAGACTTTGGTGCTTCTCATCATATGAGTCCGCACCGAAATTGGTTTTCATCATATGAAACTGTAGATGGTAATTCTGTATTCATGGGAAATAATGCATCTTGTCAAATTGTTGGGATTGGAAATGTGAAAATTAAAATGTATGATGGTACAATTAAAACCTTATCCGATGTTAGGCATGTACCTGATCTAAAGAAAAACTTGATTTCCTTGGGAGTTTTGGATTCGCATGGTTATAAGTTTACAGGTCAGAATGGAGTGTTGAAAGTCTCGAAAGGAGCCTTGGTTGTTATGAAGGCTGAAAAGGTCGGAAACCTATACAGACTCAAGGGAAGCACTCAAGTCAGTGAAGCAGCAATCGTGTCAGATAAAGCAGAAGAAGGTTCTCGTCTATGGCATCAGTGGTTGGGTCACATGAGCGAGAAAGGTCTTTAGGTACTAATGAACCGCAAGCTACTTCCTGATTTGAAATCCTTGAAGTTGGATTTTTGTAAATATTGTGTGTTTGGAAAACAATGTAAACAAAGATTCAAGTCTGGCAATCATAATAGCAAGCAGATTTTGGACTATATTCATTCTGATTTGTGGGGACCATCTCCTACTGTGTCCTATGGAGGTGCCTTGTATTTTTTAACTTTTATTGATGATTTCTCCAAAAAAAATTGGGTCTATATGTTGAAAAAGAAATCTGATGTGTTTAATGTGTTTAAAAAATTTAAAACAATGGTGGAAAAGAAAACAGGCAAATCAATCAAATGTTTAAGAACTGACAATGGCGGTGAATTTGCCTCTTTAGAATTTGAACAATGTTGTAAGGATGAAGGGATAGTTAGACATAAAACTGTTGTTTATACTCCTCAACAGAATGGTGTTGCTGTTGCTGAACGGATGAATTGGACTCTTATGGAAAGAGCCAGAAGAATGATTAGTAATGCTAATCTGCAAAAGGAGTTGTGGGCATAAGCAGTATCTACTGCTTGTTATTTAGTTAACAGATCACCTTCGGTTGCAATAAACTATCAAATTCCTGAAGAAGTTTGGTCGGGTCAGTCTTTTGATTATTCGCATTTGAAGATTTTTGGTTGTGATTGCCTATGTTCTTATTCCTAGAAATCAGTGTTCAAAATTAGATCCAAAATCAAAATGTTGTGTCTTTGTTAGATATGATTATTCAGTGAAGGGATATAGGTTGTGGGATCCTACTTCACGGAAGATAGTCATTAGTAGAGATGTAACATTTGATGAATCATCTCTTTTAAAATCAGATGTTGAAAAAGTTGAACAGAAGCAGGTATCGCCAGGTCAGCAGATTCAATTGGAGACTGTACTTTTTCCATAAAGTCAAAAGGAAGGAGAGACTTCTGAAAAAGGTGGAGAAGCAGAGGAAACTGGAGAAGTTCCAGAATCCAGTCAGCAACCAGTCACTCTAAGAAGGACTACAAGGGAAAGAAGAACACCAAAAAGGTATGAAGACTTTGCTTCATCGTTTGCATTAATTACTGAAGATGGGGAACCATCTTGTTATCAGGAAGCAGTTGATGATGCAGATAGCAAGATATGTAAAAAGGCTATGGAAGAAGAAATGGACTCCTTAGCCGAGAACAATACCTAGGATCTTGTAGAACTTCCTGAAGGGAGAAGCGTTGTTGGGTGCAAATGGGTCTTCAAGTTGAAGAGAAAATTTTATGGAAGTATCGAAAGGTATAAGGCGAGACTGGTTGCAAAAGGGTATTCTCAGGTTGAAGGTATTGACTTTCATGAGATCTTTTCACCAGTAGTTAAACTTGTTTCTATTCGTACTGTGTTAGCACTAACTGCTTTACTTGACCTTGAATTAGAACAGTTAGATGTTAAAACAGCCTTTCTTCATGGTGATTTGGATGAAGAGATATATATGGATCAGCCAGAAGGTTTTGTACAAGGTCGCAGCAGAAGACTAGTTTGCAAGCTCAGGAAATCATTGTATGGCTTGAGGCAATCGCCCAGGCAATGGTACAAGAAGTTTGATTCCTTCATGATGAGCCAGAATTTTATCAGAAGTGAGTATGATCATTGTGTATACTTCAAAAGTTTCAATGGCATATTCATTATCTTGGTGTTGTATGTTGATAATATGCTTATTGCAAGCAAAAGCATGGAAGAAATCAGCAGGTTAAAGGCTCAGCTGTCTAGGACGTTTGAAATGAAGGATCTTGGAGCGGCAAAACATATCTTGGGCATGGAGATACACAGAGACAGGAAGAATGGTAAGCTTTGGTTATCACAACAAAAGTATGTGGAGAAAATACTTGAAAAGTTCGAAATGAACAATGTGAAACCTGTTAATGTTCCATTAGCTTCCCATTTTAAGCTTTCTTCGGATTTGAGTCCTAGAACTAATGAAGAAAAGCAGTATATGTCTCGTGTACCATATGCAAATGCGGTAGGCAACTTAATGTATGCGATGGTATCTACAAGACCTGACATTTCACATGCAATTGGAGTTGTCAGTAGGTTCATGGCAAATCCAGGGGAAGAACATTGGCGAGCAGTGAAATGGGTGCTTCGGTATTTGAGAGGCACAAGTGACCATTGCATCAGCTCTGATGGTCGTGAAGATACAGTCTGCGGATATGTGGATGTTGATTATGTAGGTGATTTGGACAAAAGGAGGTCTACTACAGGTTATGTTTTTACTCTTGTAGGTGGAGTAATCAGTTGGATGTCAAAGCTTCAAGAGACAATTGCTTTGTCCACTACTGAAGCAGAGTATATAGCTGCTTCAGATTCCTGTAAAGAGGCAATCTAGTTAAAAGGTCTGCTTGATGAGATTGGAAGGACGTAGGAGAAAGTGAATGTGTTTTGTGACAGTCAGAGCGCTATTCATTTGGCTACAAATCCAGCCTATCACAGCAAGACCAAGCACATCGATGTAAGGTATCACTTTGTGAGACATGTAATCGAAGGCAGCAAAGTAGTCCTCAAGAAGGTCCGCGCACAGGAGAATCATGCAGATATATTCACGAAGCCAGTTACAATAGAGAAGCTGAGATGGTGTCTTGCTTCTCTCGGCTTGCAGAAAAGATGATGAATGGGCATTAGGATTTCTGTTGTCAAGGTGGAGTTTGTTAAAAATGTGACAACAAATGTTAATTTACTATGTAGTTAGAATAATAGAATTTAGGTAAATAACGAGATAACGAAATATGTCTAGTTAAAAGAGGTGGCCTAAGAGGCTTGTATGCACGGAGAATTTCATCAATAAAGCTTTAAAATATTTTATCCTTCAGTTGTTCAATTCAATTACATTTCTCCTATTTCCTGTCTTGTTTACTATTTTTCCCACAACATATAAAGAATGCTCTAGTATTCAGGGGTTCATCATTAGTCACTGGGTAGGTAAGAAATTCAAGATGTGAAGTAATCCAATCTAGAATAATTGAGGGAATCAAATACGTATTTCCTCTTTTGAAACAATTAAATTCTTTTGCATTCGTCACATATGTAATTCACAGGCGAATGGATTAGGAAATTCTGAATTTTACCTAGATAAAGCAGTATTAATAAAAATTGGGATTGGCCCTGAATTATTATAAATCCTACAAGTATGGAGCATCTAATTTGATTGCAAGTTATTGTCTGGAATAGTATTAACATATGTCCTTTGGAGAGGTTCAAGGAGAATGTCATAAATCCTACTAAACCTTTAGGACCTCTCTCACACTTCAACATTGTAAGCACAATGGGCATATTAACTCTAAAGTAATGGGTCTTCATAGTGCAGGCGAAGATCTCATTGGGCCCATTTCTAAAGCATTTGGTTATTGGGTATGGTGGGATTTGGGTTTGTATTATATTAGGACTTGTCATATATATGCAATGAAGAATTGACCATGGACAACTTATAGTGTAGTTATATGTTGAACCTATGGTGACTTTCAAGATTGCAATTGCTTTAATCATTGCATGGCTCATTTTTCTATCTTTAATAATAACGAAGAGAATCACAATATTGTATTTGTGGGTGCCATAATGATAGAACTTGTTGAACCTCTCTATCTTGAGATCAAGCAATTGTGCCAATTGTGGGATCATGGAGATTCATAACATATTGAGAATGATCAGCAAGTTGGAAGGTTTTCACCATAGGATCAGCACTCAATGAACCAATGAAATAGCACCTACATTCATGCGATATTAAAAAATATTCCTAATTTCACTAGATATTGATAAATATCTCCCAAAATCCTTTTATTGAACCTCCCTCCCAATACATCTTTCAAATTAAAAGAAAAAAACTATTTTTAGCAGATGAACGTGGTAACATATTGGTCAACATGGTAAAGCTCCCACTATTTGAATAGGGAAATTTCACAATTTCACATACCATTATGCAATTAGAGAGTCAATCAATAACACAAATAGAATTGGAAGAGAAATTAAGAATGCAAAAGTAAAAGGTGGAGAAAATCATGACAAACTTAAACATATATTACAACTTTTTCTTTGGTTTCACTCACAATTTACAATGGCTTATGAGGTGTTTATTTGATGCTATAGAGTTGGTTCTAGAATAAACTAGCTAAAAGATTTGATAGTGTAGCAACTTATGGAAAATCCCATGGATTTAGTTAAAAAAAACTAGCTAAAAGATTTGATAATGTAACTACCAAAAATATATATAAAAGAAAAAACTTGTGCAAATAAAATAAGAAACTGAAACCCAAAACATAAAAGACATTGTGATAGAAGAAAGCACATAATAAACCTGACTTCACCTCATACTACTATGTTTTCATATATTATCTATATATTTTCTTAAAAATACAATTCATAAAACAATATATATTCTCTAAAAATAATAACTATCAATGTTTAACCATAATAAACCATGGATAACTTATAAGTATATTTTTTGGTTTTCCAATGGCAAGTAATGAGTTACACGCAACTTCCCAATTGGATAGTCTAAAAAACTCACAAAATAACCTAGAAATTGGCAAGATTATGAAAATTTTCCGTGAAATTTTTTGAAAATCTAAGCTCTTTAGGATTTTGGATGATCTATTTTGTTAAACGGATAGACAACTCCCTTTCCAATATCCATATAATCATATTATTTTGATCAACAAAACCTATCAAAATAATTGAAACTAAAGATTTAACTAATTAATTTTAAAAATACTTGATTGGTGTTTCTTAATCAAATTTACAGCTGCACTTCTGTTTGATCGGAGCATTTTGATAAAGACTTTTTACTCCTATAAAACTTTCATCAAATTCAGGATTGGACAAAACCTTGACGACCATAATTCTCCTCTGGTACACAGCTTTTAATCATGACTAAACTCTAAGACTCCCATTTGTCTCCGGCGAAAAGGTCCCTTTTTGTATGGGATTGGCTTACTCCGTTTGAACCAGTGGCAGTGGCAGTGGCACATTGGGAAGTGGATATCATAATATTATTGTAAGAGACGAATTTACAGCAGTGGCACTGCCCGGTTCTTGCCCCACGGGGCACTGCCATCGTAAGCATGCCAAGCATTATTGCCCATGTACTCATGCATGGTGCAACGACATGGAAGATGCAGGACACAGATTCCGACTCCCTCTGCGTCGAGTCAAAAGCAAATTTCTCGTCGTCTGCATAACATGGCAGTACTAGTGAATTTAATGAAAACATAACAAAAATGTTAAGGATTTTAGCGGAATCGTAACAAGAAAATCGAGGTGGGGGAGGGGCAGCTGAGTGTCCCTGACAGTAATGAATGCATTCATAAATAAATAGAGGGAAATGGCCTCGGACCACCTGGTCGCTGATGGCCACCGATTAGACAATTCAGTGAACCCATTGGGTTTTTTTAGCTTTCGGGGGGTGATTATATTAACTTCGAAGTTTGAAATGGGGAGACAGGCCCATTAAATTCGCAAGGAAACTCCTTAAAATTAAATACACACAGTGTCCTGCTGTACTTGATTTCCAGAGAGATGTCTTGGCTGTATCGATCTCTGCGCGCCTCTGTGCATAAAAAGTGAAATCAGGGTTGCAGTCGTCGTATTAGGCAGGAAAAGGAAATTACTTTCCAGCCCCAACGCACAAGAGGGCTCTATACAGTTTCAGTTTTCTCCCCCACTGTATCTCTTTGCCAATAAGAAAGAAATCTTCGGAGATTTTGTGTTGTTTTTTCGCCTGAAAAAGCTTTTGGGTATTGCCTTTTGCGTTGGCTCTATAATCGGTCATTATAGGAAAGATTGGCTTTGTCAGTTCGTTTCCAATAAATGCTTCGATCTTACTTAACATCTGAAAGGTGCCCTACTTTTTCACTTCACTTTACCCCTTCCAAAATAAAGCTGATTATGCAGGCGTGTGACCCTCTGATGAACCCTTCTGCGCCTTATCTTATATATTATTATAACGTAACATTATCAGAGATTAATGATTCTCGTATGGTAGACACCACAATTTAGTTAAAAAAACATGGTGTTATAAACACGAGGTTCCAGTAACTTAATCCCCAGGGATATCAACTCAAGACATGACGTGCATCAGTCTCTAAAGCTGAATTTGGAACGCATATGATCATCAATGGCGGCAATAACAATAAGAACAGAAGCATATAGACATGAAACTGGCTGCAAAAATCTATATAAGAAACAAACTCCTCAATGCTCATTGCTCAGTGCAGACTGATTTTCAATCAAGGTAGAATCAATCAGGTGTGAACCTGATATAAGCAAAAGTCTAGATAAGGAAACTCTCAATGCCCATTAACTATTATTAATCAGGCGTGAAACTGATCGCAAAAATCTAGTTAATACACGCTTCTATGTTCTGGTTTTTTTTAATGGGAATGAAAATTGTATGGAGAATCAATAATAACATTAAATTACATTAGATATAACTATTTCATAAATGCCACAAAGATGTACCTACAACATGTTCTTTCAGACTTGAATACAGAGAAAATCACTCATTGTTAAGTGCAATCAAATTTCTTTGATTTATTTATTATTTGAATTTAAAACAAACATTTTTAAGTTCAACAAAATAATCAGGCCCTGCCATAATAAAACCCTTCCATAATCATTGTTTTTTTAATGAAAATTAAAATTTTATGGAAAATTCTTACCTCAAATATAACTATTTCATAAATGCTATCACGGACCAATTACAACTGATCTCTACTCAGCTGAGAATAGAATTGTTCACCATGCTCATTATTAAGTGCAAGTGCAGTCAGAGTTCTTTGATTTATTTATTATGTGAAGTTAAACCATTATTTTTAAGTTCAGCAGCAAAGTTTCACTCATTCTTATTTAAGACAATAAATAAAATTTTCATTAATTAAATAAAATGAAACTTGAATTTTTTAATAATAGCCATGAATATATTGAAGTCCATTATTTATTTCTCTATTGAAGTACCTCTATGGTTGATTATCTATCTCTCTGCTCAACTCTAATACAGCACCATTTCTCATCAATCTCAGATCCTTTCACATAAATCTTCCATATAAAATTGTAAGCCATATATGCAAAATGAAAAATTCTATACATTCAGATGCAAATCATGATAACATGCACTTTAATACTTGTTCCAGAATCCTCTCACATAAATTTTCAATATAAATTTCTGAGCAGCACATGAAATATGAAAAGAAACTATACATTCAGGTGCAAATCATGAAAACAGATAGTCAAATACCAAATTCTTGGCCAACAGATTATAATATCTGGATTCAGAGTTTTGCAAGTTATCTCAATGCTTTTTCTTCTATTGTGTTATATAATCTATGCTTTCAGATGCAAATCATAAAAACAGATAGTAAAATACCAAATTCTCGGAGAACGAACAGCTTATCATAGCTGGATTCGGACTTTTGCAAGTTATCTTCATGCTTTTTCTTCTCATGTTATAAAAGCTGAGAGATACAAGCAACTGCAAAAACTTGACAATAGGTATTATCATCATCAATACATATGAAACATTTTCTGCAGATCGGTGTATGCCTGGACTCATAATCTAGTAAATAGACACCAAATGTATAAAATAGATTCCAATTAACCATTGGAAAGAACAATTTTTGCTGCTGTTCGCTGCAAACATAGAATGATTCACCCCACTTTGAGCTTCTGGGACATGAAACCAATGCTCCAGAAGCTAAAAGTGGCATATATCAACATATGTATAAAAATAATATATATTGAGACAAAATTCGGTCCATGAAAAATCGATGAACCAATACTCTACCTAACACAATTCAACTTACTACACCACAAGATTGCAGCTATGATGATCAAATAGCATAATCAGCTCTATGTTACAATACTCCTTTTGGCTGGTCCTCTGTTCATGGCTGTCATGAACATCTTCAACAGAGTTTCTCAGGCAGCCTAAAACTCTAACACAGCTCAGTTTTTGCATAGATATAGGTATATAGATATACTAATAGTAATAGACAAATATAGAAAGATAGATATAGTTGTGTTTTTCCTGCACTGAAATCTCAACCCTAGGTTGATCATCAGCAGCCTCCATGATGAAATAATATCATACAATCCTTCTGATTCACCTGTTGTGCAAGGGATTTGGGCCAGTGGGAACTACACGTTTATCTGCTCCAGTTGTATTCCTATTGCCCATCTGCTTGGGAAGAGGGCTACAGTGGCTGAGACTAGACTTCCCTGAACTGCAATCTTTGCCAGAGGGTTTAAAGAAACCAGAGGCAGTTTTATGATCTTTACTCTTCATTTCTGCATGGAAAAAGGCAGACTGCCTTGCCGCTGATGCAAAACATATTAAACTGGAGAGCATAATCAGGATCATTATCACCAATACACTAACCACTGCAGTAAGATTCATCTTCTTCTTATGCAATTTCTCAGGTCTTCTCCTCTCAATCATTGTCCCAGCAATTTCACCAATAACAGGCCTATAAAATATATCATATACAGCAGCACTGTGCTTGTTTCAGAAAAAAGAAGGAATCGATCTGAAAATAAAACGAATTCCAGCACAGAAATCCTGGACAGCCAAAATCTCAGAGGCAAGTGGAGTAAATTATATAGAAAAAGTGAACAGACATGAACGGTCCAGAAATTAAACAGTTTCACGAGAGCAGGCAGAGAGAGAGAGGGAGGGACGGTGGTGAGATGAAGCAAAGCAAAGGATGGATTGCAGCCGATCAGACACCCAAAATCAAAACTTTACTGCACAGGTACGTGAAGCTTATGAATGTCGTTAATGCAAAGGCAAAAGATAATTTACAGACTTGAAAGCTCACGGGGCTTCATGCTCTTCCATTAAATCCTTAACCACTGCTGTTTCTCAGCCTCTGCTTTGAAATTAATCCCTTTCCCCCGTATCTTCTCCCTGATGAATCTTCTACTCACAAAGTACCTGAACTCCTTATTTACATGAATTTAATGCACCATCATTTCTTCACTGAATACATCAATAAATACAGATACAGGGTAAAGAAAAGAAAAAAGAAAAACAGGCCGAATTCCAGTCCCTATCGAATAGCAACTAGAAGCCCTACATTGTTAGTCTGACCACAGGAACCCACTCATAAGCCTGCAAGTTTTTCATAAACGTTGGACCCATTCGGTTTATCAAACTAACGGCCATTGTCAAACCAGGCGCCTAAAAGGTGCGCATCTCCTTATTGATGGACAGCCCAGCCACATTTTGCGGTCGGTGCCAAGTCGACTTGACACGTCATCAAGCAAATTAATGTTAGAAGCCGTCATCAAAATTTTCAAGCTGCTGGAATCCGTCTATGCAAAAAGTTGTATCCTACAGTTTATATCGATTTCTGGGTTAGAATCGGAAAATATTTATATATATAAACTATAAGCCATTGGGTATAGTTGGGGAAGAAAGTCCGTCTTCTTTTTTTAAAGCATGAGGGAGTATATAGATTCAGTTAAGACCACAATATAGTTTTTTATTTCAAAACGTGTATTTCTTAACTAACAAGATTTAATTTTGGATAGGTAGTATAACAATTATTTTACTCAATTATCTAAAAGAATTTTGTTATGGAGAAGTTTTGTAAATTGGTATAGGAAAATAGTTGGGTAAAAAGAATAAGTACTACAATAAAGAATTCAATCCTAAATATGAACTCCAACAAAAAGAGTACATTGGGGCTAACATTCCGTGAAGGGCAAAGATTCTTATTGCTCAATTAAGAACCAATTAGCATCAACTTCGGTGTGAACCAAGAACGTGGAAAAGGCCTAAAGAAGCTTGGGAAGAACGGGTGTGTGCATTTTGCACTGGGCAGTGGAATCGGAAAAACATTTCATTTTGGATTGTGATGGGTTCCAAGACATCAGAGAAAGTTATGGGAATATGTTAGCATTTCTTGGCATTGTCTTTTCAGGGATGGGATTGTTGGAAAGTCAGGTTAGCTCATCATCAATTTGAATAAGAAAAGCACTGAAATGCAAAAAGCCAAAAACATGGAACTCATAGTCCCATAGACTATTTTTAGTGTTAAAAATATCATTTCATTTCTAACTAAATTCAATTCATACAAAATAAATGAATTGAAATTTAATATAATTTTATTGAATTTTAAAAAACATTTTAAAATAGAGCAGTCTTTAAGTGCCACTTTTTGGAGTTTCTACGAGATTTTTGAATTTGGTTAAAAAAATGGTGGTCGAATCTTCATTGTGTTGTTTAAACTGATTTTTTTACTCCATTTATGAATTCAGCACCCTCAAAATCTTTTGGGACACTTAGGTCATGAAGAATTCACATGTCAAACTTGTAATTTCAATAAATCCCTATTGGATTTGGACCAAATTAAATCCGAAAATAAACTAGAAAACTTTTGAAAAATTGCACTGAAAAACTACTCATTTTAGAAAAAAATTTACTTGATTTGAAATTGGTTACAAATACTTTTGATTATGGAAAATGTTAGTTATATATATATATATATATATATATATATATATATATATATATATATAAAAGTAGGAAAACTATAAAGTAATAAGACTTTTTAAAAGTATCTGATTAGTTTTTATAGTCAAATCGCAAATTTAATAATTAAAACAAAAAATAGTTATCACAATTATTTTATAATTAGATTTAGCTTATACTTATTAAATAAAATAAAACAATCATTTAATCATTTTTACCTAATTAAAAGTTATATTTTAATGTTAATGAGGTCTTTTAAGACACTCCTTGATGTAAAGTTACTGGTTCAATTTCTTGTCCGATCTGGGTGATATATTAGACATGATGAAGATGTACTCCCATGTACTCCCACCAAGTTGATCATGATGAAGATATAGTCCTAAGTTGCCAATTTCAAATGCTCTTAAGAGTTTTTCAAATGTTGAATCTATTTATTTATTTAAAAAATCATTTTAATTAGCTAAAATTCATATTTTTACCAAAATACAATATCATTAGATTTTGAAAAAAATGACCAAAACATATAATCATTGGATGAATTTATCTTTTCTTAGTCATTTTTTTTGGGTCAATTTTACCTAAAATCTAGTAGCAATTTCTTGGAATCTTAAGTTTCAGCTAAGTAATCTACAGAATTTGAGTGTTCTAGAGGTCTCTAGGGTGTTAAATCTATTTATGTATTCAAAAGCACCTTTCAAACAACCAAAATTCATGATTTTACCAAAAGAGAAATTTCTTGGAATCAAATTTTGAGCTAAGTAATCTTCAGAATTCGAGTGTCCTTGAGGTTTCTAGGATTTTAAATATATTTATGCATTCAAAAACACCTCTTAAACAACCAAAATTATTGATTTTACCCAAAAAAAAAAAAAAAGTGTATCCTATGATTCTAACAAAAAAAAGATAATAACATCTAATAATTAGAGTGCCCCTTTTTCAATATTTAGTAATCTAACTCTTAGAAGTTTTTTCTTTCATATGGCACATTTTTTTTGGGTTAGATTTACCTAAAATCAACATGAATTTATTAAAATATTAATATATGCATTCAAAAATGTATTTTAAACCATTAAAATTCACAATTTTACCAAAAATTGTACCCTTCATTCCGGAAAAAAGAAGAAAAAACATCTAATATTAGGTTGTCGTTTTCAATATAATTATTAAATTTTTATTTTTATTTTTTTCTTTCTTAAACATATTTTATATCTCTTTTTTTTGTAAGTTTAGTAGTACCTGTCTATTTTCTATTATAAAAAATGGACAAGTTACAAAAACATTATAAAAAATGGACAAGTTACAAAAACATTTCAAAACCTGGTGGCCTCAACTTGCCAAAAAGAAACCAGGTCTGTTGACCTTCTCAGAAAGTTATAAATCATCTAATATTGAAACAATTTGAATCTTGTACTATCCGCTACTTCAAAGTAATTATATCTAACATATAAAAATGGTAAAAAGTAAAAGTTAGTCACAAAATACATTTAAAAAAAAAAAACAACAACAACTATCCATCATCATTTAAATATATTTTATATCAATTTTACTTAAAGTTTGATAAAAATATTTAAAAACCAAAAAATTAAAATATCTAATAATTAAACTGTACTTTTAAATTTAAATTAATTTAAAATTGAAAAAAAAAAGGTGAAAAAAGAATAGAGAAAGACATAAAAAGATGACTTAACACATTGAAATATAAAAATAAGTTGTAAATATAAAAATAAAAATGAGTTGTCAAAACTTCTGGAGACATGATTGAAGTCTCCAAACGCCTTAATAACAATGAGTTTAGATAATTATTGTAATGTATATTTTTATAAATAAAAGGACAAACAAAACTTTCTTAAGCTTCCTTGACAAGTTCAATAAATTCTCTTTATTGTAGATTGATTTGGAATAAGGCAAAATCCATACCACCATCATTTATACTATGCACAAGACGGGAAACATTTTGATCATTCCATGTTAATTGACAGTTTAATTCCTTAACGTTATTTGGATTATTAAAAGTTAATTGACGGTTGGAAGGCTAATCCGAGCAGCCGCGTAGGGGAACCCTACAGCAGAATACCCGTGAGCCCGTACGTGGTGTACGGAACGGAAAGCTATGGTTATGGGCACTGCTTCTTTCCAACACCCGAGCACGCCAGAATATCCTGCCGGCAGAGATACCGGCAACAGGGCCCCCCACCCGCCCCGGCGCCGGCGTGGTTGAGGCGGAAGTTTTATCCCCGTGGGGACGGGCAGCCTTTGGTTGGCTGTTGACGGATTTGGGCAGGGCGGTCATCCACGGGCAGATTGGCGATGCCATGCATGCATCAATGTATGTTATCATGTGGATGCACGTGATGGCATTTATGTGAAACGCATGCCTGCTCTCTATTTTCCATCTTTACGCTTTTGAAAGAAGAAAAAAAAATTGCGCCTCACGTTCCCGTTTTCTCCGCCACCACAAGCCCAGCCGCAAACATGGAATTTGAAAATAAATCATATAAATTAATAATCAAATCCGAATTGTGGAATTGATCAAAATTTAATCCAGCAAGTGAAATTGTGTATTTGTCGCATTGTAAGTTTTAAGGTAGTTTTTAAATAAATCATATAAATTAATAATCAAATCCGAATTGTGGAATTGATCAAAATTTAATCCAGCAAGTGAAATTGTGTATTTGTCGCATTGTAAGTTTTAAGGTAGTTTTTAATCAGAGGATAAATCTAAATGTTGTATATGTTGGTTTGTTTTCTTTTTTTTTAATAACTATAATAGATTTCTGATAATACATTGGTTCAAAATCTTATTTTTACATTCTTTAAATTATATATTTTATAAATTATTTTTTTAAATATTAAGATTTAATATTTTTTAAATGTAAGAATATTTTTATGGAGTAATTTTTTTTTTCAAAAAAATAGGTACTGGGAATGTTTGAATTGCATTTTTGATGATGGAAATGGATTCAACAACATAAAAAACCCTTGAGGCACCCAAAATACTGAAATTAACGATTGTAGCCCAGATTTTCAAAAATCTTTGCCATAATTTTTCATAATCTTCCCCAAATTTCTGAGTTATTCTGTGAGCTTTTTAGACTAGTTATATCTTTATTATGCAAACTCCATAACTAAATCTATAATTTCAAAATTCTCATTTTAAATTTTAAACAAAATTGATTTGAAAAGCATACCCTATATATATGTATATGTCACATTTCTTTAAATTTGTTTAAAATTCCAAGAAGAAAAAAAATAAAAAAATAAAATTGTATATATATATATAATTTTGTCAAAAATTATATATTAGTTTGATTATTAAAAATTATAATTATAAAATATCTATGGGCTAGTTTAACTAGTGATTGCTATGTTATAAAGTATTATATAAACTATGAGATATAAAGTTTAGATCTCTATAAATCAAACCAAAAAAAAAGAAAATAATCATAAAATTTTGTCTACAAAATGTTTATTGTTGGTGTACATGCACCTAGTTAGCCTCAATTAGCTTCAGTTCAACTCTAGTTCTTGCATGTGATATGCACTTAGTTAGCCTTAGTTAAATCGAGTGCTTACATGTGGTGTCCACTTGACTTTAGTTAGTTAACTCTACTGCTTAAATGTGTTGTGCTCTTGGCTTTAGTTAGTTAACTCTAATGCTTGCATGCATGTGCACATTAACATAACATAAAGCACACTTAGCTTCAATTAGCTTTAATTATCCGTGGTTATTGCATGTACGACTAAGTTTAACTTAGTTGTTTTATGTATTGGTTCTTAAATCAATATTGTGTAATCAAATTCATTCTTAGTTATAATTTTATTTTTCAATTCTAGTGAGTTTGTTCAATTATTCTTCAACTTGATCCATGTATGTGCTCTAATATTTTTACATTGTATCCAAGCTATAGGGATCTAGAGAAGGTGCATGAACAATATTTTGCAGGTTTGAAGATCAAGAATTGGAAATTGTTCAGAGATTCAATTTGCGAATTAGAATATTGGAGAATTCTACAATTGTTGCTTACAACTACAAGGTGAAAGAATGGAGGTCTCATCTTCAACTATTCTTACTCCATATAACTACTTCCAATGGAAGCAAGAGATTTTTCTTCACCTCAAAGGCAAAGGCTTGTATCGGATAGTTATGAATACAGAAGTTGAACCTAATTATGCCATTGAAAAATCAAAATACTTCAACAGGATGGATAGGGATTTTGGTCTTCTATTGTTGACCATATCTCAAGCATTGTGTTTCCATGCGGACACATGCACCAATCCTAATGAAGTTTGGACAACCTTGGAAAATTTATTTGGAAAGCAAGATGAGATGCAGGCTTATATTCTCGAACTTATGAGCTAAATTCGTTAGATCCAAACAGATTTGAGAACATTCGGGATTTCTTTATGAAATTCAAATCATTGCTTCTACAATTACACGATTGCAAGATCGATAAATCCAAATAGGAAGGTCAATTGATCCTTTCTATTTTGTCTAATTTGGGTCATGAATATGTTGTTTTTGTTTCTAGGTTTCATACAGTTAGACTTGCAATTGGAGATAAATGGAAAATGCCCAAACTTGATGCATTTATTGAGTCTCCCATTCATGAGCAGGATAAGCTCATTAAGATGGGTTTAGTAAAGTCTTCAAATGCACATGCGGTTGCCATACATGAGATAGGAAATTCCAACTCGAAACTAAATCAACAATCTAAAGGCAAAGGAAAGACAAGAGATCCATATTCAAGAAAGGGAGGAAATCCAAAACCTCCATATGGCTCTTCCAGCTCCAAGGGTAAGAAGGGAAAGAAAGGAAACTCCAAGTGTCCTTATTGTAGCAGAGGATATCATGTTGAATCTTCTTGCATGCGTAATGTTATTGATCTGATGTAAAAGACTCTTCAACAAAATAATCTTGGTCATGACATTCCAGAAAGTGCCAAGAAGAATATGGAGCAAAAACCATCTGAAACAAGGGGTAATGGTCATGCTTTGATTTCCCTTCATTCTACACCGCAAGAATGGATCATCGATTCAGGAACTTCGCACCATATGGCTTTGTCAAAGAAATTGTTTTCTTCTCTACATGCATACTCGAGTCCTCCTATTCTCATGGGGGGGAATTTTGTAGTTGAAGCAACTAGACAAGGAAGAGTGCAATTTGAAGATGGAATTTTTGAGAATGTCTTGCATATTCCAAGACTTTTTGTGAATTTTTTTTCATTGTATCAGTTGACATACACTAGCACTTGAAGGAAATTGGAATTTACCCCTGATTTCGTGATCATTTATGATATGTAAACCAACTTAAAGATTGCATCTGGCAAGGTAAATGATCAATCTCATCTGTATACATTTTCTGATTTTGTTCCTCATTCAGATTCTATTTTTCTACTTACGCATGCAAACGAAGAAAGTAGAATTTGGTACAAGATATTTGGGCACTTGAATTTCAACTATATGCAACAACTTAGCAAGCAAGGGATGGTTAAAGGATTTCCGACCATTGAATTTTCAAATGGTGTTTGTAATGGATGTGCTATTGGAAAGCATCCAAACACAAGTTTGAGAAGGGGAATGCATGGAGAGTCTCTTCACCTTTAAAGCTTGTCCACAATGATCTCATGGGTCCATTTCTAGTACCTTCAACGAGAAAAGCAAGATATGTTTTTTCATGTATAGATGATTACACAAGATTCACTTGGTTTTATTTCCTGAAACTCAAGTATGAAGTTTTTCAACATCTAAAGGTCTTCAAAGCGCATGCGTAAAATCAGTCTGGAAAACACATCAAGATCCTCCGCATAGATAATGGGAAGAAATATTTCAACAAATACATACAAAATATTTGTAATGAAGCAGGAATACAGTTGCATCATACAATTCCTTACACTTTGCAGTAAAATGGGGTGGCTGAAAGGAAGAATAGATCTTTGAAATAGATGGCCAATTGCATGTTCCATGCAAGATCTATTCCATCAAAATTGTGGGTTGAAGCTATTAATTGTTCCTCATACATCCAAAATATATCTCCTCATAAATATATTATTGGAAAAACATGTTTTGAGGCTTGGACTAGCATGCAACCTAAAGTCAGTCATTACCGAATTTTTGGATCTCGAGCTTGAGCCCATATTCCTACAGAGAAGAGAAAGGCTTTAGATCCTCAGATCAAGGCATGCATGTTTTTTGGATATTCTGATGAAGTTAAAGGGTACATATTGCTTGATATCAACATTGAAGATCTCTTTATATAAAGGAGTGTAAAGTTTGAAGAAGATGCTTTGCATGCACCACAAGATGAACATGTTATAAAGTTTCCCTCACCACTAATTGATGAGTATGCAGATGATACTTCATATTAGAATTCTGATCTAGATGAGCCTTTGTTGTGACATCTATTGGACCACTAGTTTTTGAACATCAAGATAATACTTCCGCATGCAGTTCGGAAGATTTTCAACCACCTTCAGCACAAAAATGGTGCAACATGAGTGATCTCTTAGATGGTCTTGCCACTATACCTCAATTTGAGGAAGCTCCACAACCACTCTTAGTTATGGATCCATTCATGCCCATGCATTCTTATATGGTGCATGCATCTAATCCACAGAATTATGTAAAAGATGTTGAGAATCCTAAATGGAAAGCAACTATGGATGAGGAATACAACTCTCTCAATGAGAACCAAACTTGGGACCTGGTGCTGCTACCTTCCAATTGTAAACTTGTTAGGTGCAAGTTAGTTTACCAGACTAAGAAAGCAACAGATGGTCAAGTTAGTCGATATAAGGCAGGAAAAAGGTTTTCAGCAGGTACATGGTGTTGACTATGATGATATTTTTTCTTCAATGGAAAAAATTTATTCCATTCGACTAGCTCTCTCCATTGCAGCAACAAGAGGATGGGAGGTATATCATATGGATGTGAATAATGCCTTTCTTCATGGTGATCTTAATGAGGAAATATACATAGAGCAGCCACAGGGATACATGCAAAATTCATCTCTATTATGAAAACTAAAGAAGTCTCTCTATGGCCTCAAGTCGACACCTAGAGCGTGGTATGTAAAGATGGATTCATATTTGTCATCTTAAAATTTTGTATACTGCAAATATGATTCCAATGTTTATTTTTTGAATAAAATTGACTCCTTGTTGAACATATTACTCTACGTAGATAATATTTTGATAACGGGTAGTTCAAATTCTACCATTGCTGAGATTAAAACTGCATTGCATAAGCAATTTTATATGACAGATATGGGTTTGCTATTTTTTTTCCTTGGACTAGAGATCAATAAGAGTGGTTATGGGATTACAATTTCTCAACCAATTATGCTAGAGATATTTTGGCACGATTTCACATGAGTGACTACAAGCCAGTAGCCACAACTTTCTTATCAGGGATAAAGCTTGAGAATGGCAAAGACACATCATTGGTTGATTTCACATTGTATTGTCAACTTGGGGGGAGTCTTATTTATCTCACTCACTCCCATATTGATCTCTCATATATCGTAGGAGCAGTTTCCAGATACATGCAGGAGCCACATGAGTTACACTGGAAAGTTGCAAAGTGCATCCTTTGATATGTCCAAGGGGCAATCAACTATGGGATTCATTATGTAGCAAATTGTTCTTTGGATCTCATTGGGTTCACAGATTCATATTGGGATGGCGACAACCTTGATCACAAGTCCACCTCTGGTTATGTACTTAGTTTTGGATCCAGCCCAATTTGTTGGTCAAGTAAGAATCAAGTTGCCATTGCTTTATCATCAGCAGAGGTCAAGTACATAGGAGAAGTCAATGCCACTATTCAGGTCATTTGGCTATAAAATTTTCTTTATGAGCTTTCTATCAATGTCCATCATCCGATTATCATATGGTGTGATAATCAAAGTACGCTAAAGTTTTGCAGAGATCCAATGTAACGACATCAAACCAAAAATATCAAGATCAACATACACTTCATTAGAGAACTAGTTCGCGTTGGGATCATCAATCTGCAATATTGTCCTAGTTCTAAGCAGACTGCTAACATCTTCACTAAGACAATCACTGAGAAAAAGTTTCAATTTATGCGAGATCATATCAGGATGAAGAACACAACTTCCTAGCATTTTCCTTTTCTCTACCTTTTGCATTATATTTTAAGGGGTGGGTTTCTTCTCACTGGGTTTTCCCTCTTTCCTCTTTTTCATGCATTATACATGGGTACCTAAAATAGCCTTGTTCTCGGAACCCATTCATTTTGCATCACACTCACCTAAGTTATGCTTAGGGGGGTGTGTTGGTGCACATGCATCTAGTTGGCCTCAATTAGCTTCAGTTTAACTCTAGTCCTTGCATGTGATGTGCACTTAATTAGCATTAGTTAAATCTAATGCTTACATGTGGTGTGCACTTGGCTTTAATTAGTGAACTCTAGTATTTGCATGTGGTGCATGTGCACATTAACATAACATAAAGCACAATTAGCTTCAATTAGCGTTAATTATCTGTAGTTATTGCATGTACAACTAAGCTTAATATAGTTACTTTATGTATTGATTCTCAAATCAATATTGTGTAATCCATTTCATTCTCAATTCTAATTTTCTTTTTCAATTCTTACAAATTTATTCAATTATTTTTCAGCTAAATTTGTATTTGTTCTCTAATAATTTTACATTTATTTATTTTAAATTAATTTATTGAAAAAAATGTATAAATCAAATTAAAATAATATTAATTGCACTATTTAAATAAACCCAAACCCAATATTGCAAAGGATAAAAGTGTGTATTTATACCCCACACTATATATATTAATCACCCCAATTTTCTTAACAAAGTGTTAATAGGTGTGCATTTACTTTGTTTTGTTGTCTTCCTTCCGATTGCTTAAATAATAATAATAATTGGTGTCCTCCTTCCGATTTCTTAAATAATAATAAGTAAAGAAGAAAAGCTCAAACCAAAACTCCACGGTGAACACAAACATTGACATCCTTTCAAATTATTAAAATATCAAGAAAATTTTAATTGTTGTCCACTTCAATCATGAATTTAATAGGATATAAAAACTTTTAGACTATTCAAAATTTTTAGAAAGTCGTCCCATCTTTACCGCCAATGTTACTAGTTTTGTGCGTTGGTGATTCCTCATTTTTTTAAATATTAATTCATGAAAATGTTTGCACCACGACTGGTAAAAGGGCAACCCTTCCAACAATGACCATTTGTTTATTATCATTCGCATGAAACTAATGTATAATAACGAGAAGAAAATTTGTATCACATTTTTAATTTTTTTATTATTAATATTATTTTATATAATCCAAAGGTGTTTAAAAATTTAGCGGGAAAAAATATTGTAATGTATTATTATGTTATGTAAACATTTTGATTTGTTCAAATTACATAAAAATAAAAACAATTTAGATCCATCTTAATTTTAGATCTTTTAAGTATCTAGAGGAATCAAATCTCTCGAGATGCAATTTTTTCCTCAAGTTTTACACTAAAAAAAGAGGTTTGCACCTTTAGAGATTTAATTCCTCTTGGTGCTTCAATGATTCATAGTTAAAATGGATCTAGATTGGTCAACTAAGACATCAATGTAAAACAACATTATATTAATGTTGACAAATATATATTTTTCTTCCACCTTTTGATTTTTAATCTAGTTATCAAAATTTAAAAAATTCTTAACACACAAATCTTTATATTATCCGAGAAGTAATAAAATCCCCCTCCTTATCATTTTTGCAAATGGCTAAGTATGAAATACTATCCTGGGTTGGCAGAAGCAGGAGGGGTATTAGTAAACCTTGAGGGAAAAAAAGGAATTAGAATACTCTTGGGGACTATGACACATGCCCAACAATCACATGGAGGCATATAGATTGCTTCATAGAATTCTTTTGGCCAAATATGCTCAAATCAATATCCTTCAAGTCATAAGAGACTCACAATTATTCATTCAACACATGGTGAACAATACCTTACCAAAAGAAAGGAAATTAAGAAATATAATTGAAAGAGCCACAGTTTTCTGTCAATCCTTCTTTGTGGTTTGGTTTTCTCATATTCTTAACAACAATAATATTAAAGATGATAACATGGAAAATGAAGGAACTAAGTTAGAGGTGGGCATCCTCATAGTGAATGGGACCCCAATCTATAACCTAATTCCCTAATAGTTGGTGGAATTTAAGAGTTTAACAATCAAAGAGGTGAGGCTAACTTAGGACGAGGCTCATTTTATATGTGGGCCCTCCATAGAGTATTTGGCATGCAATCATTCAAACATCAAAGGCATTCACTTCGAATATGGACTAGATTGTTGTGGAGATTTATGTTCCCTTGTATGATGAGGGAGGAATGAATAAATTTTGAAATAACCAAAATAGGATTGAGTTTAATGTTGGAGAGTGGTGACCATCCATGATGGCTTGCCATGGGTGTAATAACACACTTGAAAGAGATGTCTTAGGATTAAATTCACATAAGAAATTAAGAGTTGAGGAGATAGAGAAGGGCCCTTTCCTTGGTAGAATTCCCTTTTGGATTGTGACATTATGCTTTGTGCACAAGAAAAGTTAAAAACTTAGCTTGCTTTTCGCTACTTTAGCGGGGGATGACAATCTACATATGTTTACAGTAAGGGCCTCTCTGTGGAGGGTGATGTCTTTGGTGTTCATCATATATGTTAGTTTTTGTAGCATCAAAAAAGTGTTCTAGTCTCGACTTTGGTCAGAGAGGCTAAGAAAAAAAAGATCTCCAAAACCCAGAAAAGGTTTCGAGAGAAAACACCCAAAGACAACTCAATTAAATTAATTGATTGATAACTAAAAAATGTCTAAGTATAACTTAGGAAAATAAAATAATTAAAGGCAATTAATTGAGAAAAGTGAGAATGCTCTATAAACTCACACGGATTGAGTTTGATATGATCTTAGTCGTTGATGGGGATCTAATCATGGTCGTCGGCTCACCAATGACAGATTATAAGAGCAATATGCTAGGATGGAGAATACACATCGAGTCACTGGGTGATCTAGGATGATCAAATTTACCAAAGAGAAGAGATTAAACTGTGAAGAGAATTCGAGCCATAGATCGGTAGCAGAGGCAAAGGAGTGAAAACGAAGAGATTTTGGAGGATTTTCCAAATCTGGAAGTGGCATCAAAGAGAGGTCAAGTTACTCCATGACAGGTTGCGCATGGGGCTTGCACAGAGCATCAAGGAGGCAATTAGATTTATCCAGAGGAGAGATTGATTCGGTAGCTGAGTGTTGAGAAAAATCTTCTAGAGGGCCAACAAGTCCTTCTTAGTGGTAGAGATAGTCAATAGAGGCAAAGAGCAACTATTCCAGGAAGTGCAAGTTACATCTTGCATAGTGCTTATGCAGAGGTTGACACAGAAGTAGATTGGGAGCTAATTGTGGGGCCAGATCAGGCCATGATTGCTTGTGGATAGAGATAAAATTCGCTCAGACATTTTGCTAGTGATTTCTCAGGAAAGGATTAGAAAATTTGGGGCTTGATTTTCAGGTTGTGGGCAACGAAAAAATTGAATACCCTCAGTTGCAATGAGTTGTAAGAAATGGTGTTACTGGAAACAATTCTGGTGAGCATATAAGTATTTTTCGTTGCGCAGATCTGTGCGCAGTGATTTTGCAGTAGTTTTTGAAGTATCATATCAATGTTGGGTGGAATAAAAGCACACATAGAGGGATTTATCAAAGTGTTTCCAGATCCAGTTCCGCGAGGAAATCTGTGATTTTTAGTAGCAGAAGGAAGTAGCATCAGGGAAAACTGCGCATTCCAAGAAGGAGTGCGAGTAGCAGTGTAGGTAGCCAAGCAGGAAAGGGAGGATATTCCTGTTTATTTTCCCAGTTTTTATTTTTGTTGAAATGGCATAAACAAGACTTTGAGATCAAGATAGGCTAGATGGAGCCTCTAACTATTGTATCTGGAAAGCCAAAATGTCTTTCCTGCTAGATGAGCATGGTCTGAAGACGTATGCAAGGAGATTTATAGCCATACCTACAGACCCATAGTAGCTAGAGAAATACAATAAGGAGATGGCCAAAGCAAAGCAGTTGATTCTCGATGGAGTTCAAGATCATATAGTATCACACTTAGCGGCCAATAATACAACCAAAGAAATGTGAGATGCAATTGTTATGCTTTTCCAAAATCCTTATGAGAACCTGAAGATGTTATTGAAAGAAAGGTTGAGGACCAATAGGATGCATAAGGGTGAAGGGGCCACTCCTTATATCACTAGAATTCAGAATGTCTGAGATGAACTTGCAGCAGTTAGAGAGACACCTCTTGAGAGTGAGTGGGTGCATACAACTCTCAACACCAAGTGGGAAAATTTCATCCAAGGTATTACTGGATGAGATCATCTACCTGGATGGGGTCGATTGTAGGCCTATTTCACTCAGGAAGATATGAGTCTTTCTCTAGTCGAGAGTAATATCAATGGAAGCAGTAGCAAAGGACCAAAGAGTGTAAAATATGAGGATAATGTATCCCTTGCATCAAATGGGAAAGCAAAGAAAGCTCTCGGTTAGGGAAAAAGCTCAAAGGGAGAAGAAAAGAAGAAGAAATATTTGTCAAAGATTAAGTGCTTCAGATGTTGTGAGTTTTGTCACTACTATACCCAATGTCCAATGAAAAAAAATGCAAGAAGGAGAAGCAAGAACAAGCAATAGTTTCAATAGAGATTGAAAATTTGTCCAACATGTTGGAGGATGAATTCACATTGTATGCAGCTATACCTCGAGGAGAGAAGTGGGCTAACATTGAAATCTAGTCACCATAATTGTAGAGTTTTGGGCAGGGTTTATAGAAGAAGAGAAACATTTGCACCATACTCTTCTCATGGATCATTACCCTTACTATAGGGGCCCACAATGTTCAGTAGCATATGGATCAATATCAGATGGTGCATTCACTTCTTGAGGGACATTTTTAGAACAAGTTACAGTTAGTTATTGAGGGGCGTAGAACCAATCAGGGCACATACATAATGAGTAGACAGTGCAGAGGCTAGTTGCAGTTAGGGACTTAGGAGACAGATTCAAAGCCAATACAAGAACACAATTTATTCATAGTTTGATTCTCAGTTGCATTAGTTACAACAATGGCAACAACAACAACATGAGATCAGTTGCAACACAAAGCAGAGTTGGAAGCAATGTAGGGTGGCACAGTGCAAGGTCAACAACACCGCAAATACAGGGTGATTCAACTATAGAGTGGTAGATGAAGTAGAGTATGCACAGTAGGTTGATGGGAAGTGATAGGTTATCATAGTTGTTAGACATCAACAACATGAGGGAATATGTTATGGGAGAGAACAACTTCCTCGTTAAGAGGGAGTGTTAGTTTTTGTAGCATCAGATAGGTGTTCTAGTCTTGAATTTGGTTAGAGAGGCTAAGAAACATAATATATCTAAAACCTAGAAAAGGTTTTTGGAGAAAACACC
This sequence comes from Pinus albicaulis, assembly GCA_034641835.2. Classification (NCBI taxonomy): domain Eukaryota; kingdom Viridiplantae; phylum Streptophyta; class Pinopsida; order Pinales; family Pinaceae; genus Pinus; species Pinus albicaulis. Next base: position 468,563,907 of record CM076578.1, read on the forward strand.
CAAAGACAACTCAATTAAATTAATTGATCGATAATTAAAAAATGCCTAAGCCTAACTTAGGTAAATCAATTAATTAAAGGGAATTAAGTGAGAAAAGTGAGAATGCTCTAGAAAATCACATGAATTGAGTTTGAGATTATCTTAGCCATCAATGGGGATCTACTCATAGTCGTTGGTTCACCAATGAGAGATTATAAGAGTAGGACATTGGGATGAAGAGTAACCATCAAGTGAGTGGGTGATATATGTAGATCGAATTTCCCAGAGAGAAGAGATTCATCTAGGAAGAGAATTTGAGCCAAATATCAATAGCAGAGGCATATAAACAATAACAGAGAGATTCCAGAGGATTTTCCATATTCGAAAGAGGCATCAGAGAGAGGTCGAGTTACTCCAAAAGAGGTTGCAGAGGTGCTTGTGTAGAGCGTCAAGGAGGCAGTTCAATTCAACAAGAGGAGAGATTGATTTAGTAGCTGAGTGCCGGGAAAATTCTTCTAGAGGACCAATGAATCCTTCTCAGTGGAAGAGAAAGTTAGTAGAGGTAGAGAGCAGCTATCATAGGCAATGTGAGTTTTAGCCTGCATAGTACTTGTGCAGAGGTTGACATAGAGGCAGATTGGGAGTTGATTATGGGGCCAAATCAGGTCAGGATTGCTTGTGGGGAGAGATAAAATTCTCTCAGATATTTTGCTAGTGATTTATGAATAGAGGATTGCCAATTTGGCATCCAAATTATTGTACTCAGATTTTTCTATTAAATAATAATAATAAAACCCTCAGTTGTTGCACAGGTTTTCCCCATGTTTTCCCACATTGGGTTTTTCTAGGGACATTTATCCAGAATAGCAGTGTCATTTTTATTGTATGTGTGTGCTCTATTTTCTCAGTTCAAATTTTATTTCCGCAATGCATTTTATTGTTTGTGAAAGTCGCAGTTGTTATTTTATTCATCGTTTACCATAATAACAAATAAACTGCACATAATAATATTTAGTTCGAAGAATAATTTCCAGTTGCTGCAATAGAGTGAAAATTTCACACTCTACCCTAAGTGCGAGAGAACAATAATATTCCAGGGTGATTTTGATTGTCTTACCTTTGAATTTGATTTAAATTGCATGTTCAACTATGAAATTTCCCATCTTCGAACAAAATTTGGCCTAGACAAGGAATGATTTAGAATGGAACCATGGTAATTGGGGTGTTGGAACATCTATCTATATGCCTCTCTCCATGGATAACAATCCTCTCTTGCTATTTGGAAAGGCCTCTCAGAGGCATTCTCATCGTCCAAAATCCATTATCCTCTAATAGAGTAATAAGGTTGCAATTTTTCAGATTGGTAATGTTTTCTACAATTATGGAAAAGGTATAGATTGTGAGAGTAAATTTGGAATACATAGTCCTTGTGGAAATTCGACACAGACTAAGGAAGGTCTTGAGTATGTGGGGGTGCACTTTCTTAGGGGTCAAGAGAAAGTCCCACAATTCATCATTGAGATATATGTATTCTATTTCAATGGCTCCTCATTTAAATTTTTGTTGTCCTGGAATGTCATAGGAACCTTATGCATATTGGAAATTCTAGTTTCATATAGTTCATTGTGGTTTATGGTAGTGTGGTCTCCCTAACTTGACAAGAAATCCATTCAGGAAGGAAAGCCTTTAGTTTGGAAAAGACGGTTGATGTTGTCGCATAGATTGGCATCAATGGAGGACATTCTACTGATGTTGGAAACATTACAAGAAAATGTTCAAACCCTATACATTAAATACAATCATTTGGAAAATGCGGTCATGACCTCGTTGGAAGTTTTGGCAAAGAAAAAGGAGCACTCACAGTGCAACGATGATGAGCTATGTTGTCTACATCAACACATGGAAGAGATTCAAGGCATTATTAGTGATATGTTTATCTAGATGTCCCCCATGGCAAGGATAGAAGGTCATGAGAGCGAGCCATCCCTGGATTTGAATGCACCCACTCTAGAGGAATACAAGAAGATAGATAATGCTAAGATCCCTTAGTAATTTGTTCGATGATAATGTATTGTAAGTTTTGTTTAATTTTGTTCATATGGGAAGTTTTCACTTCGAAGGACCCAATTTTGTAAAACAAGCTTGTTGCCAATTAGGCATTATCCACAAGAAGATTGAGGAGTATATAAACATATATAGTCTTGATATAAAGGCATATATCCCTCTCTTATGCACAACTATATTCCACATGCATTATTTTACTTATAATATAAATCTCATTACCGAGAAAAAAAAAGGAAAAAAAAAAGAAAAAGAAAAATACTATCATGTTTACCAGAATTATTTATAAACCCTTTTTAAATTTTACACAATCAATAGATTAAAATTTCTCTTTAATAAAATGATAAACACATTTATAAATATTTTCTCTTTTCTCTTTTAAATCTATCTTTACATTTTTATTATACTTTTAAAAACTATTTAATTAATTTAGTGTTATATTTATATTTTTAATATTTAATTAAAAATTAATTGATTTTAACAAAAACAATTTTAATTATTAAAAAAAACTAATCTCTATTAATCAAATTTTATTAGTCTTATAATATATCTAGAGATATATAACAAACGCCTTATTAAATATAAATATCCAGAAAATAGCTATATGTATAAATAACATATTATTAAATAAATATATATTCAAGAAATGGCAAAGTTCCCACATGGTTGGAGTGAAAGCCATTATAATTTTGCCATCCTTTATTATATGGTCTATGCGAGGAAAGGACGGTCAATTACGTACTTTAAGGGCAATGTTGGGCACAAGCTGAGATACATTTCATTATTCGTGATTTGATTAAGTTCTTTCCCTTTGGCATGAAAAAGAATAAGTATGATTCACGCCCTAAAATTGCAAAGTGCACTTGCTTTATAAATCCCATGTTAAGTGGCCTAAAGCCTATGAATGCCATCCAATACATTTGGAAAATTACTTTTAAGAGAACTATTTTTAATATAGTTTATTACAATTTAAATTATTAATCTGGTTCATTATTTCATATTTAATCAAAATAATATTTTTATAATTTAAATAAAAAGGATTTTAACTTTATGTGTTCTATTATAACGATGAAAATAAAAATTTGTTTGCAATAATGCTGATTAATAGGTTATCAAACGGATTGAACCACCAACTTAGTGAATATGGATATGGTTTATTAGAAAACAATATTCGCAATAATTTGTAATATTCTTGTGAGGGTTATTTTGATATAAATTTTTAACAAAGAGTCATTTAAAATGGTTTTTTTTTTTTTAATTAGCGGTAAGAATGTTCCACTTCAATTTTTTTATGTAGATTTAAATAAATAAATAAATATAGGTCTAGTCTAATTAATAAACAAAAAAAAATGATTTTTTTTATTAACACTAAAAAAATTAAGTTTGAAATGTTTAATCTGTTAAATTAGAGTGACTTATTAATTTTTATGCCTTGAATCAATTTATGCATTCAAAACTGTATTATAAATAATAAAAAATCATATTCTTTCTTAATTTCGTATATAAATTAAACACACACACACATATACATATATATATATAAGATAATATATATGTGTAAATATTTATATTGGTTTAATTTAAATAAAATTGATCAAATTAAATAAGTTTAATTAAAAATAATATATAATTTTATATAAAATTTTAGTTTTTAAAATAAATTTATTCTTTTATGCCCAATAATGTTGATATATTGTTTAATAAATTAATCAATTAAAAATAAAATAAAACATAGGAACTAATATAACATTAAGGTTGTATTTCTTGTATATTTTATCTTAATGTAAATGTTGATGTTTGGTTTTGCCTTTTGTTTTGTCTCACATGTGGGAGTAGGAGTGTGGTTGAGGCACAAATGAATTTTCTACATAACATAGTGCTTTATAAAATTGATAATTTGAATGATCAAATTTGATTGAGTTGTAATCGACTAGTTTGATGTTTTTGTTTGAAGTGAGGCACATTAGGGAAACCCTTTCTCCCAATTTGATTGAGTTGTAATCGACCAGTTCGATATTTTTTTTTGAAGTGAGACACATTAGGGAAACCATTTCTCCCACCTCTCTTACCTAGCTTTTTGTAATTTTTACCTCTATTTCTAGTTTGCAAGCATTCATCTTTTCCTCCATTGTCCCCATCTCTACCTGGGATTTTCTAACAAGATAATTGCAAAGTGGAATATTATATATCACCCTATGTATTCTTGAACTCTCAATAGGACTTGTATAGGTTCACATGAGGGCATAAACTCTTTTGGTGACTACATAAAAATAGAGGCATTGACCTCCTTCCATGGTAGTAGAGGGTGCATAGCTAAATAGTTGAAGGAGGGACTGAGTAAAGAAAGAGAGGGCGAGGCAAGAGTTATTGAGCCGACATAATGTTGGGGATACAAGAAGGAATGAGGGGGGAAGGTGGCATTAGATGGGAAGGGCCACATTGAGGGACAAAATAAGGTGTTATCCTTCGATGGTGAGGAGAAGGTTGGGGTTACAAAAAATTAGGGAGGATGAAGAATTCCCTCTTTATTTTCAAATTCGCTTGTTTCACTTTTATTTTCTATTATTACATTATGTGTATGGTCCATCATAATCATGGGATGTGAATCAATGTTTTAGACTCGTATATTTGCTTAAGGATGATCATGACCACTCTTTCACTCCTAAGTTGTCCATAACACCTACTTTCTTGATTTGGTTCCCTTTAATGTGGAAAAAGTTGACTTTACTAAATCTTTGTGAAGTAGGCTCTAATTTTTAAAGAGTCTAATGAAGTTAAAAGGAGAATGATTAACCTCAAAGGAAAATGATTATGACTTGAATTAGGGAAGAGTCACAAAGAATAAGAATATTACAAAAGCTGCCCCTTGGTTCTTCTATTCTCCTACTTAGCTCCACCATTTCAAAATCACTTTACAACCTCTTTTCATAAACATAATAAATGTCAAGTGTTAACACTACATATTCAACCTTTGGTTAATATAAAACCCTTACACGTGAAAGAGTGCCATAACAAGTACGAACTAAAACCACATTTACACATACAACGTATTTTGAAGGTCAAAATAAAGATGAATTATTAATATCAGTAACACTAATATGGAAATTGGGCATTAATTTGAAAGAGTGGGGCTATGAGATGAGGGTCCCTAATTTTTAATTCGACCGCTTTTCATAACTTTTCATCAAATTCCACATTTTACTTGACAATATTCCGGCCATACATTTTTCTACATTCTTGAGCACTTACGCTCCAAATCCAATCTGAAATAGACTTCGGGGACCGTGCTCACACTTTCATTAATATGCTTCATGTTGTACTCTCCCAATCATCATGACCTAAGAGAAAGGAAACCGCCTTTAGGGGTGTCTTTTCCTTTTCTTCTTGACATTGTCTTGTCAAGATCAAGGTGAATTTTCAACTTTTGCATAGAAAATATTTACATGCACATAATACTATGTTGCTTTTTATTATTTTAAATTTGAAACAAATAATTTCGATAGCCCCCCTTGGTGAATAGTTGTTATTCCTACTTTAAGGCTTAAATTAGATTTACAATTGATAATTTTATTTTTTAAAACCATTTCTAATCACAAACAAAAGTAGGTTAAGAAATTTAATGAAAATGTCCTAAAATTTCACAATTTCTCTGAAATATATATATGAGAATATAAATTTATTTTAATTTTGAATTTATTATGGATTGTCAAATGATTAAATACTTTAAATTTTAAATTTTTATTTTATTTTATTTTTTTAATCAAGATTTTCATTTCAAGGATTTGGATCACTTTCCATGTATGATAGATTTAGATTTAAGAAAATTCTACAATCTTCATGATCCAATATTATTTCTCAACTTCTTCCAACTTTTCTTGTTCTCATTCTAATAACTTTTGGTTTAGTTTAATTGGTGAATATTCTTTAAGCATCACTCAAAGGCTATGATTAATATTGTCTTCCATCGGTTTGCTCTAGTATATTTATCTCCCCTTGGCTCTCCTACCTCCTAATATAATTTTAAAAGGGGTATTCTACATGACTTTATGAAATCTGTAGGGAATTCAAAGGATCTTATAGTAACATGAGGAAACTATCTAACAACGTAACTCTTTCTTTTATTTTATATAAGTGTTCATAACAATGAACAACATTATGCTACTCAAATTGTAAATTTTATGAATCTCTTTGTTCAACAAAAACGAAATAATGGATCAACTTGAAGCAAAATGTAGTATGATATGTTGTACAACAGTCCATAAAAGAACTATGGAATTAGATCATGAGACCTCTTTTCACTCCATGGGAGGTCATGAAAAATCTCACCGTTTTTTTAATTAAAATCTTTTTATATGCTTGTTACAACTTACAAAAAGTTAATACTCACATGTTTTAAATCTGGTTAACAATAAATCATTATAATAATATACACATCAAGATCTCAAGATGTCATTTATATGAATTGAATGTGGGTAGGGAGGATAAAAATATTCCTCCCAACCACTTGAGGTAAAATACAATTGACATTGGATATTTTATTTAAAGTGGACATCCAAATATTTTATTAATGGCCAACGTTAATATGTTTTTTTTTTGTTATGATTTTTTTGAAATGCTACACGTCAAATGAAGGAATTGCACATCTCCCTCATACTAAAATGTGAAAGCACCTATCAATAAAATCACTTTCACTTTCTATATATATATATATATATATATATATATATGAGTGAAAAATATACCAATGGAATAAAAAAAACCTATTAATGGAATTAGATCATTTTTTATTTTCAATTACTATATATATATATATATATGAAAAATAAAATGTAGTTCCTCAATAAAATGGAGTTCCTCCTCTAGGTGGTTGTCACTAGGGTTTAACATAGCCACTCAAGCTTCCATGTCTCAATATTTCTTACTTTTTCCATGTTGTTATCCATCAAATCCATGGCATCTTCATTTCTAGTAACTTATTTAGTTGTTAATATGAGTCATGGTTCTCCCTCTAGTGTGCCTTCTAGTGGACAATATGTGTTTGATCTCATCAAAGGTGCTTCCAGAGATATTTCTTTCAAAGATTTGTTGTAAAAATATTGTACTCGCTCTCCCTCTCTTTTAGTGCATGAAATCCCATATATTTCCATTTCAATTAAACTCGAAGTTTATGAAGAGGCAAATTCTCAGTTTCAGTAGCTTGGTTTGTTATTTTTATGGGTTTTGGACTTGGATAATACACCTTCATGAATGGATTTCAAAATATTGGATTCCAATGATCAAACAAATTTTCATCCACGCTTGTGCAAAGGTATTTTTCATTGCTAAGTTTGACGTTGCTAAAGATAGGGATCTTATTCTTAACTCAAGTTCATGGGTTTGGCATAATGCAGGTAAATGCATGGAGCTTTAGTCTCTCACTTTCAATCCTTTGAAAAAGGTTCTAGCTACAAGTGAGGTTTCATAATTTTCCACTTCATATTTAGGGATTAACCAAAGGTGTAGTATATCAACATGTGCAAAAAATTGCATGGAAGTAGATTTTAGATCAAGATTTCCAGTAAAAAATATTTTGACTGGTAAAATTTTTTCTTGGACTCTAAAATTATATTACGAGAGTCACCTTTCATTGTATGAATTATCTTGAAACACACCCTATCATAACTCAATGTCCAAAAGGGACTTAGAATAGAAGGAAACACCAACGAAAATCTACCTACAAGATTGACTCGAAGAGGACGACTATATCACTTTGCATGGTAAATCTCCACCTACAATGCCTTCAAATCTCTAGAAAAATAATAAGAACATGTATCCCAAAGTTTGAAGGGAAAGAAACTCAAGGGAAACTAGGACCTCGACCAATGGAAAATTTGGTAGACCAAGTATAAGGCGTTGGTAATTTGGAACATGAAGAATCAATAGTTCAAGATACTCCAAGTTCGGAAGAATCAACAAGTACTCCACCTGATCTGAAATTGAACTTTTAGTTCTAACTTAGATTAAAATTTAAAACATGTATACAGAATAATGATTAAAAAAAAATTATTTAATTGAATGCTTTAATAAAATATGTTCAATAACATAAGCAAACATTCACAAGAAAGAAAACAACACAATTGATAATGGAGTTCACCCCCTCCACTGGGCTACCTCTCCGGATTTGTCTCCAACAGGACGAATCGATCTATTGTCTTTCTGAATAGAGATAAATGTACATTGACTTTTACATCAAGGTGGCCAGTCGTGAACTCTCAACTATACATCCATACTTTGAAAGACTCATGAGCTATCCAAGCTCTGCTCGAAAATGAATTTTCCAAGCACTCCAAATCTCTCCTTACCTTTCCTGTACATAGAATGGCATTATATAGCTCTTAAGAGCCCAAAACTAAAATATCTCCTTATCTATGATTTTAAGGAGGAAATAATTCTCATATCCCTTAAAATTTTCTCATGAGGTTTCTATGGAGGAAATATCTTAATCTTTACTTTCAAGGGCCTTATCCCCAAAACCTTAGGGATGAGAATAATCTATCAACTTCAATATGAAATTAGAAATTGAATTTTTGAATTGTTGAGGAAAAATCCTCTCAACAGTTTCAATTTCTATTTTACAAATATATGAGCATATTTAATTAAAAATAAAGACATCCTCAACCTAGGCTTAACATGAGTATATATTCTTCATAGTGCTCCTTGGGTTGTCTAGATCCTCCTGGATCAAACCTCCCCATTAAAAAAAACTTTTAGTCCTCTAAAAGTATTTTAAAAATTGAAGTCGATTCTGAATGAAGTCAATTCTTCCTGTGAATCTTGGAACAATTTTGTTTGAATTTGATGTAATCTTGCATGCTACCTTGTTGGAATTGATGTTGGGCTTCTGCATTGATTCTCATTTCATAACATGCTTTGCATGTTGCACCAAATATTAACCAAATAGGAAGATGAAATTGAATTTGTGTCCATGCTAGAATCATACTGGAAACAACCTTGATTTTCTATAAATCGATGTTAAGAGCCCATACCATTAATCCAACTACCTGCAAATTGAGCTACCACAACCCATCCTGAATTTGGAAACTGTTGTGAAGATCGAACTATTGTGTCATATAATTTTTACAATAAACTATTGCTTCCCTGTGCTCATTTCTCCAACACTAACAACAACAATATCTGCCTCTAATTCCCTGCACATTTCCATTTTCATCCGTGCCAAATCTTGTGGCTACTTTTCCTTCAATAGCCCTTATAGAAAACATCTATATCAGCAGTGAAGAGACTAGGCATGCACCATGTTCCATTCCTTTCATCCATGCGCTCAATGCACTCAATTCGAAATCCAAAAGTGCATTTATATCTGCAGCCTCATGGTTTCCCCGGATCAAATGAACATTGTGTGGATATTCTATCAATCCTTTCTGGACTTGTTCATGATCAATCTTGTCCAATGGAACATCTTCAACCTCAATGATATCAGTGTATGATTTTGCATGGATAAACACAAATCCACTGCTAACAAATACTTAGACCAAGTTTGAGTTCAGTAATAGTTGCAACATGTACTGGCAATATACCCATCTGTCCATTTGTAGCAAGTACGATTACCATGTCTACCTCCTTGGAGGTCATTTCATACTAGTAGGACAAGACGAATTTGACAGAAATTTTGGTGAGAATCGATCCGGGAACCACAGGGTGCGCCTTCATGAATTGTTGAGATTGCAACAAGATGATGAGCTTAGTGGAAAGGAGTCGCCTTCACTAAGTGGGCCCGCAGGGTATTTTTGGCGCAAAGTCTATTTTTAGACTATGTCTATTTTTAGACATATGGATCATGTTCTATGAGTTTCAGGATGCTATTTGTGGATGGTTGGTCAAGTTGGAAAAAATAGATGGACATCTATTTTTAGACATAATGGGTGGAATCTATTTTTAGATTTCCAGTCTAAAAATAGATATGTCGAATATTATTAGCTCTTAATAATATTTGGACTCTAAACTTTATCTTATCCTCTTGGAGCACTTCAGTTGAGTGCACAGAAGTGGCACATGCAGCTGACAGAAGGAATTACACTATTCCTAGGTTTTAGTGGAGCTATTGCATGTTGACTTCAATTAGAACTCATGTGACAAATTTTGGTGGAGTTGATTGAGGAAGTTAGTGGAGTTGTATTCATTTTAACTGAGTTAAACATAGTTGAGCTAGTTGTATCTAGTCTAACTAATTGATACACTAGTGAGAGTGGTGTGAATTAATTATTAATTAATTCACTAATTATTAAATCATAAATAAACTAAAGAATACATTAGTTAACTTCAGTGCATGGACAGTTTCAGTGGAGACCAATGAAGAGGTAGGTTAAAGAGTAGTGTGACTATCAGTTGTGACTATACTGGTGCATGAGTTTGCACCACACATTGATGGAGATGCCAATGAGTATTGCGTAGTGCATACCAGTGAGATTCAAAATTGGCTCAAGCAATTATTCATCTTGGATTGCGCAGTAGAGGCAGGCTAACATGTGGAGCAGATTCGAGCATGTGTTTTGTATGATCTGAGCTTGTGTAGTGTGTAACAATTGGAGATTGTACTGAGAGCTTGTGAGGAGTTTGTACAATGATTGTTACATGATCTCTATCATTATAATATACAGATAGTTGGGGGTTTTCAGCTTTAAGCTTTCCCATAAATATTGTGTTTATATGTGTGATTGTTTATGGTTTCAATGTGCACATGCGATTGTTTATATTTTCGCAATTAATGATCAATAGTAGAAGAGGTTATGTATTATGCATGAAGCTCAAATAGTGTGTGATCAGGATAATCTCGGTGACTAATTTAACAGTTATTCAAATTTCTACATGGTATCGGAGCGATATTGATCATTGGAGAAATTGAAAAACATTAAAGCGGTTGAGTTTTGTGCTGGTGGAATTCGAATTTGCAACAGTGTTTTCTTGGTGTCGAAGTTGAGATGTCTTTCAACGGATTGCGATTAGAGTATGCCCTTGAGGGCAGCTCGAATTATATTGCATGGAAGGACATGATGGAAGCGGTGCTAGATGACAATGGGTTGAAGGAGTTCATAGATGCAGAAATTCCAAAGCCTACTTCTAGTGATGCTGTCGTACTTGACGCATGGCAAAAGAAGACATCAAAGTGTCGAAGGATTCTGTTGGAGGGTGTGAAGGATCACATAGTGTCCAGCCTTCATGGTAAGGCTTCTCCATTCTTGATGTGGAAAGCCTTGACATATTTATTCCAAAGCAAGAGCGACCAGAGGAAGTTGGCGCTCAAGGATAAACTCAGAAACATAAAGATGGAGAAAGGCGACAATATGCCCAAGTATCTCACGAAGTTCATCCAATGCAGGGATGAGCTGGGAAGTGTGGGGGTGACTGTTGATGATGAGGACTTGGTGAGCTTGGCTCTCCTTGGGCTTCCGAAGAGTTGGCATTCCTATCAGGACTCTGTCAATGGTCGGGAGAAATTGCTAGGATGGGAGCGACTTTGGTCGGATCTTGTGCAAGAGGAGATAAGGCGAAGTACCAGGGATGGATCTTCATTTAAAGAAATCTGATGAATAAAATTGTGCTTTGGCTACCAAAGAAAATAAGGGGAAGAGAAAGAAAGTCATCTTGGGCATGTTAAAGGCAAGAAGGTGACATGTCCAAGGTGAAGTGCTTTCACTATCACCAACACTTCCGACATTACACAAATTGTCCTACCGAAGAAGAAAACAAGGTGTCGGCCGGATCTGGCACCGAGGAGGCCTTACTGCTGTGCTGAGCTGGATTTTTCGCTGATCGCATGCTTGGTCTCAAGTGTGATGGGTTCAGTGTGGTTTCTGGACAGTGGTGCGTCTTTTCACATGACAGGAGATAGAGATTTGTTTACTGATATGGATGAGAAAGATCTTGGAGTGCACATCGAGATGGGTGATGATGGTAGATACAGTGCGACCGGTATCGGTACCATTTCCTTTGAGAGGGAGTCTGGTAAACCCTTCGTATTGAAGGAAGTGATGCATGTTCCAGGATTGAAGAAGAATCTTATCTCTGTGGCGATGTTAGAAGACAAGGGATATCATGTTGTCTTTAGCGAGGGAAAGGCTTTCTTGCGCAGTAAGGCAACTGGTGAGACCCGGAGGATAGGGGTTCGAGTTAAGAACCTTTATCAATTACAGGTAGATGGCTGTGCAACAATGGCAGGCAAGGCAGAAGGAGTGGTGAGATCGAAATATTGTGTCATATAATTTTTACAATAAACAATTGCTTCCATGTGCTCATTTCTCCAACACTAACAACAACAATATCTGCCTCTAATTCCCTGCACATTTCCATTTTCATCCGTGCCAAATCTTGTGGCTACTTTTCCTTTAATAGCCCTTATAGAAAACAGCTATATCAGCAGTGAAGAGACTAGGCATGCACCATGTTCCATTCCTTTCATCCATGCGCTCAATGCACTCAATTCGAAATCCAAAAGTGCATTTATATCTGCAGACTCATGGTTTCCCCGGATCAAATGAACATTGTGTGGATATTCTATCAATCCTTTCTGGACTTGTTCACGATCAATCTTGTCCAATGGAATATCTTCAACCTCAATGATATCAGTGTATGAGTTTGCATGGATAAACACAAATCCACTGCTAACAAATACTTAGACCAAGTTTGAGTTCAGTAATAGTTGCAACATGTACTGGCAATATACCCATCTGTCCATTCAGCAAGTACTACTACCATGTCTACCTCCTTGGAGGTCATTTCATATCGGTAGGACAAGACGAAGTTGACAGAATTTTGGTGAGAAACGATCCGGAACTACAATGGTGCGCCTTCATGAATTGTTGAGATTGCAACAAGATGATGAGCTTAGTGAAAAGAGTCGCCTTCACTAAGTGGGCCCGCAGGCTATTTTTGGCGCAAAGTCTATTTTTAGACTATGTCTATTTTTAGAAATATGGATCATGTTCTATGGGTTGTAGGATGCTATCAGGATGGTTGGTCAAGTCGGAAAAAATAGATGGACTTCTATTTTTAGACATACTGAGCGGAATCTATTTTTAGATTTCCAGTCTAAAAATAGATATGTCGAATATTATTAGCTCTTAACAATATTTGGACTCTAAACATTATCTTATCCTCTTGGAGCACTTCAGTTAAGTGCACAGAAGTGGCACATGCAGCTGACAGAAGGAATTATGCTATTTCTGAGGGTTAAGTGGAGCTATTGCATGGAGACTTTAGTTAGAACTCATGTGACAGAGTTTGGTGGAGTTGATTGAGGAAGTTAGTGGAGTTGTATTCAGTTTAACTCAGTTAAACATAGTTGAGCTAGTTGTATCTAGTCTAACTGGTTGATACACTAGTGAGAGTGGTGTGAATTAATTATTGATTAATTCACTAATTATTAACTCATAAATCAACTAAAGAATACACTGCCTAACTTCAGTTGGGTACGGACAAACATGGGAGTACCAAATGGAAGAGGTAGGTGAAAGAGCAGTGTGATTATCAGTTGTGACTATACTGGTGCATGAGTTTGCACCACACATTGATGGAGATGCCAATGAGGATTGCGTAGTGCATACCAGTGGGATTCGAAATTGGGTCAAGAAATTATTCATCTTGGATTGCACAGTAGAGGCAGGCTGATAGGTGGAGCAGATTGGAGCATGTGTTTTGTATGATCTGAGCTTGTGTAGTGTGTAACAATTGGAGATTGTACTGAGAGCTTGTGAGGAGTTTGTACAATGATTGTTACATGATCTCTATCATTATAATATACAAATATTTGGGGGTTTTCAGCTTTAAGCTTTCCCATAAATACTGTGTTTATATGTGTGATTGTTTATGGTTTTAATGTGCACATGCGATTGTTTATATTTCCGCAAATTGATGATCAATAGTAGAAGAGGTTATGTATTATGCATGAAGCTCAAATAGTGTGTGATCAGGATAATCTCGGTGAATAATTTAACAGTTATTCAAATTTCTACATGGTATCAGAGCGATATTGATCATTGGAGCAATTGAAAAACATTAAAGTGGTTGAGTTTTGTGCTAGTGGAATTCGAATTTGCAGCAGTGTTTTCTTGGTGTCGAAGTTGAGATGTCTTTCAACGGATTGCGATTGGAGTATGCCCTTGAGGGAAGATCGAATTATATTGCATGGAAGGACACGATGGAAGCGGTCCTAGATGACAATGGGTTGAAGGAGTTCATAGATGCAGAAATTCCAAAGCCTACTTCTAGTGATGCTGCCGTACTTGACGCATGGCAAAAGAAGACAGCAAAGTGTCGAAGGATTCTGTTGGAGAATGTGAAGGATCACATAGTGTCCAACCTTCATGGTAAGGCTTATCCATTATTGATGTGGAAATCCTTGACATATTTATTCCAAAGCAAGAGCGACCAGAGGAAGTTGGCGCTCAAGGATAAACTCAGAAACATAAAGATGGAGAAAGGCGACAGTATGCCCAAGTACCTCACGAAGTTCACCCAATGCAGGGATGAGCTGGGAAGTGAGGGGGTGGCTGTAGATGATGAGGACTTGGTGAACTTGGCTCTCCTTGGGCTTCCGAAGAGTTGGCATTCCTATCAGGACTCTGTCAATGGTCGGGAGAAATTGCCAAGATGGGAGCGACTTTGGTCGGATCTTGTGCAAGAGGAGATAAGGCGGAGTACCAGGGACAGATCTTCATCAAGGAACTTTGATGAAGAGAATTTCACTTTGGCTGCCAAAGCAAAGAAGGGGAAGAGCAAGAAAGCTTCTCATTCCGGTGCGAAAGGCAAGAAGCAGGACATGTCCAAGGTGAAGTGATTTCACTGTCACCAACACGGACATTATGCCACAAATTGTCCGCAGAAGAAGAAAAATAAGCAGGCTGCTGGATCTGCAGCTGGAGAGGCCTTAGCCTCGCAGTTTGAGCTGGATTTTTCATTGATCGCATGCTTGGTCTCAAGTGTGATGGGTTCAGTGTGGTTTCTGGACAATGGTGCGTCTTTTCACTGTTGAGAATGCAGCAAGATGATGGAGCTTAGTGAAATGAAGTCGCCTTCACTAAGTGGGCCCGCAGGCAAATTCTGGCGCAAAGTCTATTTTTAGACTATGTCTATTTTTAGACATACAGAGCATAATTTGGGAATTCTACTTGGAGATTCTTGAAGTATGCGACATGTCGGTAAAAATAGATGAGACCCTTATTTTTAGGACCCGGGCTATTTTTAGACTGATCTCCTAAAAATATGGAAGTCAAATATTATTTACCCTTAATAATATTTCGACTATAAACAACAGTTTACTCTCTTGGCTCACTTCAGTTTGAGTCATGGAGGTGACTCATGCAACTGACACAAGGAATCACGTGGTTCCTAGGGTTTGATGGCATCTTGCATGGTTGGCTTCAGTTAGACTTCAGTGGCAGGAGTTTTGGAGGAGTTAACGGGACAGATAGTGGAGTTGTGTTCGTTTGTTTTAGTTGAACTAGTTGGGATTAGTTAACTAACTAATCAACTAGATATGAGTGGAGTAAATTAAATAATATTTAATTTACTAAATATTAACTCATTAGTCAACTCAAGAACACTTCAGTTCACTACAGTGCATGATCAGTTCAGTGAAGACCAGTGAAAGAGATAGATGAAAGGGTAGAGTTAGCTATCAATTGTAACTATACTGTTGCTATTTGCAACACATAGATAGGTGGAGTAAGCTATGAGTATTGCAAAGGTTTAGGCTGGTGGTTTATCTATATAAGGAGGCTATCACCTAGCATTAAAATACGCAATCAAGGTTGGCTATCAAGTGGCTAAGGATTGGAGCAAGTGATTTGCTAGATCTAGCTTGATAGTGTGTAGCATGGGAGGTAGTGCATGAGAGCTTGTGAAGAGTTTTTGTACTATGATTGTTACATGATTTTTCCATTATAATATACACAATAGCTGGGGGGTTTTCAGCTATAGGCTTTCCCCATACATACTGAGTTAATGTGTGATTGATTTGATGTGCGATTGCTTCTATATTATTTCCGCATGTGACAATTAATCGTAGAAGAAGGTTATGTGTTATGTATGCAATTCGAAATTGATATATGACCAGGTTAATCTTCAGTGAATAAGTGATTTATTCAGCTAATTTCTACATGGTATCGGAGCAAGATTAATTGTCGAGATCTATTACGGTGATTGCAAACTTATTTCATCGGACAGAGTCTGCATGCGGGCCAGGTAGCCTCCGGAATATTCATCCTTCTTTGTAAGGTGAAAGATCTGGTGAATGCCCTTGCAGTCAATCTCTGATTTGGAAATAATTTGTTTTCAAGTGTAGATCTGAAGCGATAGAGCTTGGAGTTTGGAATTCGAATTTTGCAGAAGGTTGTTCTTCTTGGTGCCGGTGTTGAAAGATGTCTTCTTTCAATGGTTTGCGACTCGAATATGCTCTTGAAGGCAGTTCGAACTATGTTGCATGGAAGGATCGAATGGAAGCAGTGTTAGAAGATAATGGTCTGAAGGAGTTCGTGGATGCGAATGTCCCAAAGCCCACTGATGCAGCTTTGGTCGATGCATGGCAAAAGAAGATCGCGAAATGTCGAAGGATCCTGTTGGAGGGCGTCAAGGATCATATTGTATCCAGTCTTCATGGTAAGGCTACTCCATATTTAATGTGGAAAGCTTTGACGGATCTATTCCAGAGTAAGAGTGACCAAAGGAAGCTGGCGCTCAAAGATAAGCTCGGGAACATCAAGATGGAGAAAGGCGACAGTATCGCCAAATACCTCACGAAGTTCACTCAATGCAGAGATGAGCTGGGAAGTGTGGGGGTGACTGTCGAAGACGAGGACATGGTCGACCTGGCTCTCCTTGGTCTTCCGAA
Source organism: Pinus albicaulis (assembly GCA_034641835.2). Lineage (NCBI taxonomy): Eukaryota > Viridiplantae > Streptophyta > Pinopsida > Pinales > Pinaceae > Pinus > Pinus albicaulis. Next base: position 468,580,828 of record CM076578.1, read on the forward strand.
GGCTTGGCACTCATATCAAGATAGTGTCAATGTCCGGGAGAAGCTGCCGGGATGGGAGCGCCTTTGGGCGGATCTCATGCAGGAGGAGATAAGGAGGACTACTCGTGATGGATCTTCATCAAAGGGAGCTGATGAAGAAAACTGCGCTTTGGTTGCCAAAGCAACGAAGGGGAAGGGTAAGAAAACCTCTCATTCTGGTGCAAAGGGCAAGAAGCAGGATATGGCGAAAGTGAAGTGTTTTCACCGCCATGATCACGGACATTATGCTACCAATTGTCCAAAGAAGAAGAAGAACAAGCAAGCGGGAAGATCTGCAGATGGAGAAGCTTTGGCTTCACAGTTCGAGCTTGACTTTTCACTGATTGCATGCTTGGTTTCAAGTGTGATGGGATCGGTGTGGTTCTTGGACAGCGGTGCGTCATTTCATCTGACGGGAGATCGGGAGTTGTTCTCAGATCTGGAGGACAAGGATTTGGGTATGCACATCGAGATGGGCGATGACGGTAGATACAGTGCGACTGGTATCGGTACCGTATCCTTTCAGAGGGAGTCTGGTAAACCCTTTGTCTTAAAGGATGTCATGCATGTACCCGGATTGAAGAAGAACCTGATTTCAGTAGCGATGTTGGAGGATAAGGGGTATGATGTGGTCTTCAGCGAAGGAAAAGCCTTCCTGCGCAGTAAGACTACTGGAGAGACCCGTAAGATAGGGGTTCGAACTCAGAACCTTTATCAGTTGCAGGTAGATGACTGCGCAGCTATGGCATGCAAGGCTGGAGATGTGGTGAGCCGGGATGATGAAGGCGAACTATGGCACAGGAGATTGGGCCATCTTCACCATGGAGCTTTGAAGATTCTGCAGCAGATTTCTACTGGACTTCCTAAGGGCACCCTTGCGCAGTCAGATCAGTGCAAGGGGTGTACTTTAGGGAAGTATGTGAAAGCCACCCTTCACGAGAAGGATAGTCGCGCCACGACGATCCTTGAGAGAGTTCACACAGACGTGTGTGGTCCTTTCTCAGTTGCTTCGACAGCAAAGCACAGGTATTATGTGCTCTTTGTTGATGATTTCTCTCGAAAGTGCTGGATCTTCTTCATGCAGAAGAAGAGCGATACATTCGCGAAGTTCTGTGAGTTTAAAGCACTGGTCGAGAAGGAGTTGGGGAAGAAGGTGATTGCTCTAAGGAGTGATAACGGTGGTGAATTCATCTCGGCTGAATTCAAGGAGTTCTGCAGCGCAGAAGGGATTCTGAGAGAGCTCATCGCACCCCATAACCCACAGCAGAACGGGGTGGCTGAGCGGAAGAACAGAACGATCGTGGGTGCTGCACGGGCGATGTTGCATGATCAGGGCCTACCCCTTCACTTGTGGGCTGAGGCATGCAATACAGCATTGTATGTGCAGAACCGTTGTCCTCACAAGGTTCTTGGCATGAGTACACCAGAGGAGGCTTATTCTGGCAAGAGGCCTGATATTTCCCATTTGCGGATTTTCGGATCTCCTGTCTACATGCATGTGACGAAGGATGCGAGAAGGAAGCTGGATCCAACTGCTGAAGTTGGAACATTTGTGGGGTACACTGATACACCTCACAACTATCGGGTGTATGTGCCAGACAGTCGCAAGACTGTTGTGCGACGGGATATAAAATTCCAGGAGGAGAAAGCCATGCAGTGTTCGCTTGAGAGGGAGCTACACTTGCATGCAGATGAGGAGCTGTTAGTTCCTAAGGAGGAGCTTCCCGATGTGGATCAGCCACAAGAGGAAGTTCAGGAGGTGGAAGAAACCACCCATGCAGCGCCAACCATCAGAGGGCGCATGCACACTACAGAAGCTGAGCGACTGGCTCGGGATGCAGAGAAGGTTGTAGGACCACCTACAGCACAGCGCAGACAGAGACAGTCACCGGATCGGTACACTGGATACATGGCTCTTATGAGCCAATGTGTTGTGACAGAGCCATCCTCTTTTGAGGAAGCTGTGGAGGAACCCGCATGGGTTGATGCCATGATCGAAGAATATGATTCGATCATCAGGAACAGTGCATGGGAGATTGTCCCAAGACCGGTTGGGAAATCAGCTGTAGGTTCGCGATGGATCTACAAAGTGAAGCAGGCGGCTGACGGGAGTGTGGAGAAGTACAAGGCGAGATTTGTCGCCCGTGGCTTCTCACAGATCGAGGGGATTGACTATGAGGAGACTTTTTCACCTGTCGCAAGGTACTCTTCCATACGGATGATCCTTGCTCTCTCAGCGCAGATGGGGTGGCACATTCATCAGATGGATGTGAAGACTGCGTTCCTCAATGGAGTTATTGAGGAAGAGGTGTACATAGAGCAGCCTCAAGGTTTTGAGATCTTCAGCAGTGAGTCGCATGTGTGCCGACTCAAGAGAGCACTGTATGGGCTGAAGCAAGCACCTCGTGCTTGGTACACTCGGATAGACAGCTACTTCACCGGGCTTGGATTCTCCAAGAGTGAGGCGGATCCTAACCTGTACCAGATTGTGGTGGAGGGGAAGCTGTTGATCATCGTACTGTATGTAGATGATATTATTTTGACTGGTGATGAGCAGCTGATACTTTCATGCAAGGAGGATCTTGCACGAGAGTTTGAGATGAAGGAGTTGGGCATCCTTCATTATTTCCTGGGATTGGAGATTTGGCAGCGCAGCGGAGGACTGCTTGTTTCTCAGGGCAAGTATGCCCGGGAGATTCTGGAGAGGTTCAACATGCAAGGCTGCAAGCCTGTTGACACTCCTCTTCCTGGTGGTTGGAGGAAGGAGGATGCTACTTCAGCGGAGGTAGTGGATGCCACTCTCTATCGACAGTTGGTGGGGTCGCTTATGTATCTGGTCAATACACGACCCGATATATGCTATGCAGTTAACTAGCTTTCGCAAGCTATGGTTAAGCCTACCAAGCTCTTTTGGAAGGCAGGCAAACATGTATTGCGCTATATCAGAGGCACATCGGGATATGGTCTATGGTACAGACAGGAGGATGGAGCGAAGCTTTCTGGCTTCACTGATGCAGATTGGGCAGGGAGTCCAACGGACCGGAAGAGCACTTCGGGAGGAGTTTTCAGCATTGGGTCGACAGCAGTTTCCTGGTACAGCAGGAAGCAGAGATCCGTGGCACTCAGTTCAGCAGAGGCCGAGTACATGGCAGCAAGTTTGGCTGCATGCGAGGCTATTTGGATGAGGAAGATCCTCGCAAGTTTGTTCAGGTTGCATTTGGAGCCTACAGTGATCTACTGTGATAACCAGAGCTGCATCAAGCTCTCGGCTAATCCAGTTTTTCATGATAGGTCCAAACATATCGACATCAGGTACCATCACATCAGAGATTGTGTTCAGCGGAGGATCATGATGCTTTCATATGTTCCCACGGAGGATCATGATGCTTTCATATGTTCCCACGGAGGATCAGGATGCCGACATCCTGACGAAGGCGCTCACCAGGAGCAAGTTCGAATTCCACAGAGGCAGGATAGGGATTGCAGAGAATCCATATCTTGCTGAGAGGGAGTGTTGAGAATGCAGCAAGATGATGGAGCTTAGTGAAATGAAGTCGCCTTCACTAAGTGGGCCCGCAGGCAAATTCTGGCGCAAAGTCTATTTTTAGACTATGTCTATTTTTAGACATACGGAGCACAATTTGGGAATTCTACTTGGAGATTCTTGATGGATGCGACATGTCGGTAAAAATAGATGAGACCCTAATTTTTAGGACCCAGGCTATTTTTAGACTGATCTCCTAAAAATATGGAAGTCAAATATTATTTACCCTTAATAATATTTTGACTATAAACAACAATTTACTCTCTTGGCGCACTTCAGTTTGAGTCATGGAGGTGGCTCATGCAACTGACACAAGGAATCACGTGGTTCCTAGGGTTTGATGGCATCTTGCATGGTTGGCTTCAGTTAGACTTCAGTGGCAGGAGTTTTGGAGGAGTTAACGGGACAGATAGTGGAGTTGTGTTCGTTTGTTTTAGTTGAACTAGTTGGGATTAGTTAACTAACTAATCAATTAGATATGAGTGGAGTAAATTAAATAATATTTAATTTACTAAATATTAACTCATTAGTCAACTCAAGAACACTTCAGTTCACTACAGTGCATGATCAGTTCAGTGAAGACCATTGAAAGAGATAGATGAAAGGGTAGAGTTAGCTATCAGTTGTAACTATACTGTTGCTATTTGCAACACATAGATAGGTGGAGTAAGCTATGAGTATTGCAAAGTTTAGGCTGGTGGTTTATCTATATAAGGAGGCCATTACCTAGCATTAAAATACGCAATAGAGGCTGGCTATCAAGTGGCTAAGGATTGGAGCAAGTGATTTGCTAGATCTAGCTTGATAGTGTGTAGCATGGGAGGTAGTGCATGAGAGCTTGTGAAGAGTTTTTGTACTATGATTGTTACATGATTTCTCCATTATAATATACACAATAGCTGGGGGGTTTTCAGCTATAGGCTTTCCCCATACATACTGAGTTAATGGGTGATTGATTTGATGTGCGATTGCTTCTATATTATTTCCGCATGTGACAATTAATTGTAGAAGAAGGTTATGTGTTATGCATGCAATTCGAAATTGATGTATGATCGGGTTAATCTTCATTGAATAAGTGATTTATTCAGCTAATTTCTACATTCACATGACAGGAGATAGAGATTTGTTTACTGATCTGGATGAGAAAGATCTTGGAGTGCACATCGAGATGGGCGATGATGGTAGATACAGTGCGACCGGTATCGGTACCATTTCCTTTGAGAGGGAGTTTGGTAAACCCTTCGTATTGAAGGAAGTGATGCATGTTCCAGGATTGAAGAAGAATATTATCTCTGTGGTGATGTTAGAAGACAAGGGATATGATGTTGTCTTTAGCGAGGGAAAGGCTTTCCTGCGCAGTAAGGCAATTGGTGAGACCCGGAGGATAGGGGTTCGAGTTAAGAACCTTTATCAATTGCAGGTAGATGGCTGCGCAGCAATGGCAGGCAAGGCAGAAGGAGTGGTGAGCCGGGATGATGGCGAGTTGTGGCACTGGAGATTGGGCCACCTTCACCATGGAGCTTTGAAGATACTGCAACAGATTTCTACTGGGCTTCCTAAAGGCACTCTTGCGCAGTCAGATCAGTGCAAGGGGTGTACCTTGGGAAAATTTTTGAAAGCCACCTTTCATGAGAAGGATAGTCGCGCCACAACGATCCTTGAGAGAATTCACACAGACGTGTGTGGACCTTTCTCAGCAGCTTCGACAGCAAATCACAGGTATTATGTGATATTTGTTGATGATTTTTCTCGTAAGTGCTGGATCTTATTCATGTAGAAGAAGAGCGAGACATACTCAAAGTTCTGTGAGTTCAAGGCACTGGTTGAGAAAGAATCGGGGAAGCAGGTGAAGGCTCTAAGGAGCGACAATGGTGGTGAATTCATCTCTGGCAAATTCAAGGACTTTTGCAGCGCAGAAGGAATTCGAAGAGAGCTCATAGCACCTCATAACCCACAGCAGAACGGGGTTGCTGAGCGGAAGACCAGAATGATTGTGGGTGCTGCACGGGCGATGTTGCATGATCACGGCCTACCCATTCACTTGTGGGTGAAGGCATGCAATACTGTAGTATATGTGCAGAACCATTGTCCTCACAAGATACTTGGCATCCGAGCAGGCGTTTTCTGGTAAGAGGCCTGATATTTCCCATTTGAGGATTTTTGGTTCACCTGTTTACATTCATGTGACGAAGGATGCCAGAAAGAAGCTGGAGCTGACCGCAGAGGTTGGGATATTTGTGGGGTACATTGATACGCCCCACAACTATCGTGTGTATTTTCCAAACAGTCGCAAGACTGTTGTGCGACGGGATATCAAATTTCAGGAGGAGAAAGCCATGAAGTGTTCGCTTGAGAGGGAGCCACACTTGCATGCAGATGAGGAGCTATTAGTTCCTACGGATGAGTCTCGAGATGTGGATCAGCCACAAGATGAGGTTCATGGAGTGGAAGAGACCACTTAGGCAGCGCCAACCATCAGAGGGCGGAAGAGCACTATAGAAGCTGAGCGACTGGCTCAAGATGCAGAGAAGGTTGTAGGAGCACCTACATCACAGCGCAGACAGAGACAGTCACCTGACCGGTATACTGGATACATGGCTCTTGTGAGCAAGTGTATCGTGACAGAGACATCCTCTTTCGAGGAAGCTGTGGAGGATCCTGCATGGGTAGATGCCATGGTGGAAGAGTATGATTCGATTGTCAGAAACAGTGCATGGGAGATTGTCCCGAGACCGGAAGGGAAAGCAGTGGTGGGTTCGAGATGGATCTACAAAGTGAAGCAGGAAGTTGACGGAAGTGTGGATAAGTACAAGGCAAGATTTGTTGCCCGAGGCTTTTCACAGATAGAGGGGATCGATTATGAGGAGACCTTTGCACCTGTCGCAAGGTATTCTTCCATACGGACGATTCTTGCTCTCTCAGTGTAGATGGGGTGGCACATTCATCAGATGGATGTGAAGACTGCGATCCTCAACGGAGTGATTGAGGAGGAGGTGTACATAGAGCAGCCCGAAGGTTTCGAGATCTTCAGCAGCGATTCACATGTGTGTAGGCTCAAGAGAGCGCTGTATGGGTTGAAACAAGCACCTCGTGCTTGGTACACACGAATAGACAGTTGCTGATCCTAAGATGATGAGCTTAGTGGAAAGGAGTCGCCTTCACTAAGTGGGTCCGCAGGGTATTTTTGGCGCAAAGACTATTTTTAGACTATGTCTATTTTTAGACATATGGATCATGTTCTATGAGTTGCAGGATGCTATTTGTGGATGGTTGGTCAAGTTGGAAAAAATAGATGGACTTCTATTTTTAGACATAATGGGAGGAATCTATCTTTAGATTTCCAGTCTAAAAATAGATATTTCGAATATTATTAGCTCTTAATAATATTTGGACTCTAAACTTTATCTTATCCTCTTGGAGCACTTCAGTTGAGTGCACAGAAGTGGCACATGCAGATGACAGAAGGAATTACGCTATTCCAAGGGTTTAGTGGAGCTATTGCATGTTGACTTCAGTTAGAACTCATGTGACAGAGTTTGGTGGAGTTGATTAAGGAAGTTAGTGGAGTTGTATTCAGTTTAACTGAGTTAAACATAGTTGAGCTAGTTGTATCTAGTCTAACTGATTGATACACTAGTGAGAGTGGTGTGAATTAATTATTAATTAATTCACTAATTATTAACTCATAAATCAACTAAAGAATACATCTGTTAACTTCAGTGCATGGACAGTTTCAGTGGAGACCAGTGAAGAGGTAGGTGAAAGAGCAGTGTGACTATCAATTGTGACTTACTGGTGCATGAGTTTGCACTACACATTGATGGAGATGCCAATGAGGATTGCGCAGTGAATACTAGTGGAATTCGAACTTGGATCAAGCAATTATTCATCTTGGATTGCGCAGTAGAGGCAGGCTAACATGTGGAGCAGATTGGAGCATGTGTTTTGTATGATCTGAGCTTGTGTAGTGTGTAACAATTGGAGATTGTACTGAGAGCTTGTGAGGATTTTGTACAATGATTGTTACATGATCTATATCATTATAATATACAGATAGTTGGGGGTTTTCAGCTTTAAGCTTTCCCATAAATACTGTGTTTATATGTGTGATTGTTTATGGTTTTAATGTGCGCATGCGATTGTTTATATTTTCGCAATTAATGATCAATAGTAGAAGAGGTTATGTATTATGCATGAAGCTCAAATAGTGTGTGATTAGGATAATCTCGGTGAATAATTTAACATTTATTCAAATTTCTACATGGTATCGGAGCGATATTGATCATTGGAGCAATTGCAAAACATTAAAGCAGTTGAGTTTTGTGCTGGTGGAATTCGAATTTGCAGCAGTGTTTTCTTGGTGTCGAAGTTGAGATGTCTTTCAACGGATTGTGATTGGAGTATGCCCTTGAGGGCAGCTCCAATTATATTGCATGGAAGGACAATATGGAAGCGGTGCTAGATGACAATGGGTTGAAAGAGTTCATAGATGCAGAAATTCCAAAGCCTACTTCTAGTGATGCTGCCGTACTTGACGCATGGCAAAAGAAGACAGCAAAGTGTCGAAGGATTCTGTTGGAGGGTGTGAAGGATCACATAGTGTCCAGCCTTCATGGTAAGGCTTCTCTCCATTCTTGATGTGAACACGGATGATTATTCTCCAAAGCAAGAGCGACCAGAGGAAGTTGGCGCTCAAGGACAAACTCAGGAACATAAAGATGGAGAAAGGCGACAGTATGCCCAAGTACCTCACGAAGTTCATCCAATGCAAGGATGAGCTAGGAAGTGTGGGGGTTACTGTTGATGATGAGGACTTGGTGAGCTTGGCTCTCCTTGGGCTTCCGAAGAGTTGGCACTCCTATCAGGACTCTGTCAATGGTCGGGAGAAATTGCCAGGATGGGAGCGACTTTGGTCAGATCTTGTGCAAGAGGAGATAAGGCGGAGTACCAGGGACGAATCTTCATCAAGGAACTCTGATGAAGAGAATTGCGCTTTGGCTACCAAAGCAAAGAAGGGGAAGAGCAAGAAAGCTTCTCAATTCGGTGCGAAAGGCAAGAAGCAGGACATGTCCAAGGTGAAGTGCTTTCACTGTCACCAACACGGACATTATGCCACAAATTGTCCGCAGAAGAAGAAAAATAAGCAGGCTGCTGGATCTGCAGCTGGAGAGGCCTTAGCCTCGCATTTTGAGCTGGATTTTTCGCTGATCGCATGCTTGGTCTCAAGTGTGATGGGTTCAGTGTGGTTTCTGGACAATGGTGCGTCTTTTCACATGACAGGAGATAGAGATTTGTTTACTGATCTGGATGAGAAAGATCTTAGAGTGCACATCGATATGGGTGATGATGGTAGATACAGTGCGACCGGTATCGGTACCATTTCCTTTGAGAGGGAGTCTGGTAAACCCTTCGTATTGAAGGAAGTGATGCATGTTCCAGGATTGAAGAAGAATCTTATCTCTGTGGCGATGTTAGAAGACAAGGGATATGATGTTGTCTTTAGCGAGGGAAAGGCTTTCCTGCACAGTAAGGTAATTGGTGAGACCCGGAGGATAGGGGTTCGAGTTAAGAACCTGTTAGAGTCGGTCCTTACAACCCTCCGTCAGAGATCATTTCGATTTTTGCATATCATTTTTAGGTGTCTCGCTCACTTCACTTCATTGCATTTGGCTAGGGGCATGCCATTGACTGACGAGAGGGTTTGGTCGTCTTGTATTCCCTCATTCTTGTACCTGTTGGGCTAATTAAAACTCCTCAAAAATCATCGAAGTTCAGGTCACGTCATTCATGGTCATAAATGATTATTTCGTCAACAAGAGTCTTTTGGTTTTAGAGTCTAGGGTTCAGTCTTTTGATATATTTAATAAATGCACGCAGGCCATGAGGATGGTTTTGAAAAGGTTCTTAATTCAAATTTTCATCATCAAACACATCTGAGGACATTTTTTGTTCAAAACTCTGTTTTAAACAAGAAATTGTCGAATTCATTTTTTGTAATAATCATGTATCTTTCCCGCCATAAAAATTTCAATGCAGCCTCTGATATTTGCCGAAGTCCAAACGCCAACGTTCCTGCAAAAAATCAAATCATTTCATCAGTGCAAAACTCAAAAAATCAGTGAAAAGCCAAAGGACAGAGTTTTATTAAATGATAAAGTGCCAAAATTGCAAAACATTACAAACTGGGTTTTTGGAAGAAGAAAAATCAAATCCAACTCTTGTAAGATATTTTTCCAAGCTATATAAATCATTTGAACCAAGAGATATGCTCAAAATCCAAGCAGTGATCGAATTGAAGGGTTGAAGGACGAAATTTTCGTTTTGAGGCCGTAATTGTGTGTTGACAGAGTGCGCGTGGCGCATACAAAGGAGCGCGCGACGCACTGGGCAAGTTTGTGCAGTTCATTTTTACACGCGCGCGACGCACCAAACCAGCGCGACGCGTTGGGCATGCGCGCGTCGCATAGAGCCCTAAGGCCGGAAAATTACTCTCCTTCACCCAAACTCAATTCAAATCATCTTTTCGCCTCCAAGTAAGTGTGTTAAAGCTTGCTCATGATTTTTGGATATGCTGTGGTGGTTTAAAGGCGGAGAAAACAAGTGTTTGAATGGTAAAAAAGTTAACCCTATGTCTACATCCAAAATTGCTCCATAGGGTTTTGAAAGAAGTGTTGGTGATATTGTTGGTGTTTAAAACTTGTTTCAATAACATATATGCTCTTGTTATGGAATGTCATTATTGTCACTGTTAGATTTTCCACAGTCCCACAGCCACAGTCCCATTTTCAGTGTTCCCATATCCCTTTATACTTTTGGTTCCCATGTGAAATTCCAAACCCTACTGGTTACCTCTTTCCCTGCCATTGATCAAATTTCAAGTTTTCATAAGGATCAATGGTTGTTCTCTTGTCTTTGACTGTACTTTTCCATTTGAATAACTCTTATATCTATCACAGTACAAGTCCTGTTACTGTCACTTTTTCCCATACCATTTGTAAAGGTGTGTAATCCCAACATGTTCCAAAGCAGTGAGTAAGTTGTTCGTCTTTTCCAAAGTCTTTTGACAGTCCTTTAGCCCACTGTTTATACCTCCCACAATTCTTCATTTCATGCTTGAAACAGTTTTCATATTTGATATTGAAAGGCAAAGCACCAATTCATCATTTTCAGACATATTCCTAACGCTTGTTTTCACCATACCTATATCAGCATATATTTGTCAAACATCTTGATTTCAGGGCCATGTCAGAGACAGATTCACCTTATGAGCAGGGGTATGAGTAGGACAGTGATTCATCTACAGAGGTTAATGTGCCAAGGAGGTCTCACAAAAGTGGCAAAAGTGGCAGGCATGTCAGGGAGGAGCCCACTTCTTTGACCCAACTGCAGGCTTGCCCGCTTGCAATGGATTGTTTTCAGCGTCAGTCTTGTTTCCATTATTGTGAGATGATTTCCAGAACTCAGCATCATCATGAGTTAGCTCACCTATTTTTCTTACATTTTCATAACGGTCGTGTAAACCTTGCTGGGGTGGATTTTACTTTGTCACCAGAGACCATTTCAGAGGCGAGTGGGATACCAAACATCGGGGAAGAATGGAATAAGCGGCAGCAGTTAGATAGAGCCTATTATGAGCCATATATCATACCTGGATATATGAGGCAGCTGAGCAGGGTATTTCCATTTTAATTTTTGAAGGATGAGTATGCACCATTGATGAAACTCATCATTCGTTATTTCAGTTGTGAAGGGCGCTTTTCACGCTTGTATGCATATCACCTCCGGATGTTGATGCACTTCACGAGAGTGCGGTTCATGAGCATTCCATACTTCATGTACTGTGGGGATCATTTTCCAGTTGTGAATTGCTTGACCCAAGTGCATACCAGTGGGATTCGAACTTGGGTCAAGCAATTATTCATCTTGGATTGCGCAGTAGAGGCAGGCTAACAGGTGGAGCAGATTGGAGCATGTGTTTTGTATGATCTGAGCTTGTGTAGTGTGTAACAATTGGAGATTGTACTGAGAGCTTGTGAGGAATTTGTGCAATGATTGTTACATGATCTCTATCATTATAATATACAGATAGTTGGGGGTTTTCAGCTTTAAGCTTTCCATAAATACTGTGTTTATATGTGTGATTGTTTATGGTTTTAATGTGCGCATGCGATTGTTTATATTTCCGAAAATTGATGATCAATAGTAGAAGAGGTTATGTATTATGCATGAAGCTCAAATAGTGTGTGATCAGGATAATCTCGGTGAATAATTTAACAGTTATTCAAATTTCTACATGAATGGCAATGGGGTCTTTGGAGGCTCCATATTGGGTGCCACCTTTCTCCAGGTTGCTATGAAGTATTGGTGTGTGGCATCAGTAGTAGTAACTGGAGTATTGTTTGCAAATCCCCGTCTGCCTGCTACTGATCCATTCCCTCCTACTATTGCAGAGAAGACTGCTGGCTTTTGTTAGCCCCCTATAATTTTTTTGACAAGCAAAGTAGGGGGCTAAATTGTTTTTGAGCCTTCAAGGAATGCATCTCCCCTGAAGACACATCATCCTTGAAGTCTCTTGTGCCTTTGCTTTTGATAAAATTCCCTCTGCTGACTCCCTTTATAAAGTCTCACTGATTTCAAAAGCTGTGCTCCAAAAAGTCTACATTTGCCTTTTGTTCCCTGCAGAATGACCCATTTTAGCCTTCTTTTCCCTCAGTCGAATTTCCCCCAACATCCCCCTTACAATCCTTCACACACCCCTTGTTTGGCCTATTTTCCTCCTTTTCCCTCTATCGTTACTTTTTCCTACCCTCAAATTACATCAAAACGGGCCAAATTGCCATATTTTTCATATATATAGGGCTTAGCACCTTTCGGCCCTAGCCCCCTCACCCTTTTCCACCATGTGACCCGGCGCTAGAACCAGGCGCCAAGGCAAAAGCGCTTATCTCAGATGGATATTGGGCGCAGTATTAACCGTCGATCTGTACAGATCAGACGGTCGACGCGATCCCCACAACATCCATCGTTCAACCTTTCACCGCCCCGATCACACATCGCAGCCGTTTGTTTAAGCCACCAAATCAACGGTCAGATTTACATCACGCCCGGTGGTCCCCGCAATGTGCACTGTTCATAAACCACCGGTTACCATCGCATCGCCTTTGAGGGGTGGGCGGTAATTTTTGTTTGGCCAGCGATTCCACTCATCGCATGACGCGTGGCACTGGCACTATTTCAAAACCACCCCCCCCATCGTGCTTTAACGTTCGGCATTTGACCCGGCGCGATATGCATATCAACCATCTGATATGAAGCCCTCCATCCAACGGTCATCGCACCCCGAAGATGCGCGGAAATTAACCCAAGGAAACTGTACCCCTGGCCCACCATCCGTCGCCCTCCGATGCATTTTCAGCCGTCGATCTCCTCCCGAGATCGGAAGGTCCAGATTCAATCGCCCTCCGCCATGTCCCCAGCCGTCGATCTCCTCCTGAGATCGGACGGTCCAGATTTGATGGCATGTCTCGCCATTGACCGGTCCCGCCACGTCATCCATTCCACGTGTGTTCATCACTTTTTCGTCCATCCCCCTTTATAATTCTTTCAAGGGTCACATTTTAATGTTTTATGTTAAAATTTTCCACCTCGCCGACCTCTAGAGCATATTCCACTGATCCACCGTGTTCTTCCACGAAATCCTCTGCATTCATCATGCCACATCGCCATTCTTTGCAGTCATCCATGCCACCCTCCCCATGCATGTTTTTCTTAACGTTTTTTCATTTTTTGCAGGGTTACAGACAAGCGGATAACCGCCATGATCCGTACGCACTATTGTAATGGCACAATGCGCAGAAGAAGCTAAATTCAGAGCCTGGTATTACAGGAAAATGTCCGGAAAGGTGTCTGCAATATAAATTTCATTAAAGGACAGAGTTCAAACTCTGCAAAACCTCTCTGGCGCCATTAAAGCTCGGTTTTTCGCTGACAGAGACAGAAATGGAGCGGCAGAGAGTTCGAGGCACGTAATTGAAGATTTTTGAGCCTTTTTAGGGATTTAGAAGGCAAAGGTACCAGTTCAAAGACCCCGAGAATCGATCAGAAGGTCCAAGGCATAGAAAATAATACTAAAGGGTTTTCACATCAGCAGAAGGTTCTTTCCATAAAGGACGATGCGCCCATACAGTTCTCATCCTATGCCGTGTTATAGAAAGATTTTCCAGCCCTGACAACAGTCCTATGCTACCAGAGCATTTGATTCACAGTATGGCAGACCCTAGAATCATTTATTTACCTTTTTGTTTATTCACCAGAAGTACTACAGATTGCTGCAGCAGAGTACATCAGAGACATGCCTAGAGTAAATGGAAGCCTGGAGAAGACCACTCTTGCATCAAAAGAGTGCCAGAGATAAATGCACAGGGTTTAAACAGAATGGGTTTCGACCCTCTTTCTTTTCTGAGTTCAATGCTTCATTTAGTGTTTCACCTACCTTCTCAGCTCCAATTTAGCTATAAATTCATGAAGAAACTCATTGTAAAGGTTGTTGATCAGTTATCAGAGAATTTCAAGCTGTTTTTTTTAGACATAGTCTCTGTGTAAAGTAGTAAGATAGGCGGAGGAAGATGTTTTCTGACTGAGTATCCAGCTATTGGCAATGTTGTACTTGACTAGTGTTGTTGTTTAATATGACAAGCACATTTCTTTGGATCTTGATCTAAAGTAGCGGTGATGTTTTTCTATCTTTGTATTTGTGTTTAACTTGCATTCCGTTTCATTTCATTTCTACTGGCTTGCATCAGAAATCTGGCATAGGATTTACCCTTGTTAGGTACCCTATGTTTCTGCTCTCCTTGCCTTTGATGTTTTCTACTAAATGTGTTATCTAAGAGTTGATTTCAGTTAATTTAACCAGTGTAGTGGATGTTATTGCCTGCTAGCTGATGTATGGATTAAATGAATCTGTTCTTAGACGTTCTTGTTAGGATTTAGCTGGAAGATTTGGGAACACTGGGGATTAGAGTTAGCCCTGTCCACTAGGATCCTTGTGCGACCAGCTGGCCTTTCTAAGATCCCTCAAGCTGGAGGCCGAAGCATTGAGAGTTCAAAGTCTCTCTCTGATCTCAGGTCTTTAAATTTGTGTTATAAATCTTTATTTTTTCCTCCTCTCTTACCATTCATATCACACAATCATCTTTAAGATCGAATGTTTTAGATGACTAGCCCAACTGAAAGCCTGCACATTGAATAGCAAGTAAACCCTTTCCTGACTCCATTTCCAAATGGTTTTGAATGCTCCCTGGAATACTTCACCTCTGCCTAAATCCTCTTTGCTCATCCTTGTCTTACATTGAACCCTTCTTTCCGGATAACCAACAACCAAACAAACAATCAAACAAACAAACTCCAAGCCTTATAACTAGCCTAATATCTTAAACCTTTGACCTTCAAATACATTACCTTTAACAATCATAGAGAGATCCCTCTCTGGACCCAGGAGGGCTAGATCCTGAGGTCTGAAAGTGGTTTATATGTTGTCTCATCTTTTGGTCTTGCTAATCTGGCCAAAACATGGGAACCCCAACATAATGGCGACTCCGCTGTGGAATCTGAGTGCCTAAACTAATAACATTTGTCTGTCTCCCATTGTCGTCACCAACATAATGGCGACTCCGCTGGGGATATTCAGAGTATTTTTCATCTTACTACATCATAAGAACCTCAGAAACCTACAATATCTGGTTAGGTTGGCAGTCAAACGCTCCTATTCACAGATCAACCTCTATACCATTTGTTGTGTTTCTCCCACACTCTTGGACAAAGTCTGGAAAGGGCCAGGTAGCCTCCAGATCTCACACTCTTTCAAAGGTGACATATCTGGTAAAAGCCCTCTCAGTGAATCTCTGGTTAGATTTTGTTGTGTTGTGAAGATATCCTTGAAAAGGGACATCTCATAGGCACTGTGATGGACAATGTACCCCCCAGAAGCACCCTAAACCCTCCACCTGGCGACTCCATAATTCCTAAATGATTTAAAGACTCCACTGGTGATCAGTAGGCCTGCTGATTATCTTGGTTCACATTAGACTCCACCGGGAGACCAGAGCCATTACAACATCAGCCATAATAAAAGGAACAAGTAGGGTTAAGCTGCTTGGTTAGAAAAAAACATTCTGGCTTCAAGAACCATTCATACAAGAGCTTATCCTAACCTAGACCCACCTGAAATAGTTGACAACCCTGAGAGAATCCTCAAGGGATCTCCTACACCTAAAAGATCAACTATTTCTAGTCACATCCATAGAGCTAACTCTACACCAGAAGACTTTTCAGCTCTATCAGACCCATTTTTTTATCTAGGCACTCAAAACAGTTTACCAAGAACTAGGTCATTCAGTGTCCTAGACCAGTCAGACCTTGAGCTTCCTATTTCACCACCTCAAAGTGGTACACACCCTGGGGATAGACAGGCCCTTCCATCTACACCTCCTGATCTTCACTTCATTCAAAACTTGGGGCTCTGCCACCCTAAATCTGCTCATCAAGCTTCTGCTGGTCCTAGCATCCCTTTCATCCATATACCAGTTGCTCAAGCCAACCCTTTACCTCATCAAAACATCATCATGGCAGCCTGGTATGCACCTCTAGTTTTACCTCAGCCTCTAGTACCCTTACCCAATGATTATCAATCAAAAATCCCACACTTTACTGCAAAAGAGTCTACCACAGCCCAGCACCATGTAGATGGGTTGGAAGATTATTTTGACTACATGGAAATAGATGATGAAACAATCAGAATGAGAATCTTTGCCCAGAGCTTAGGAGGTGATGTGAAGAAATGGTTCAAAGGCCTCCCTCCTAATAGTATCCAATACCTCCCAACCTTATATCATACCTTCATAAACAAATGGGAAGTTAAGGAAAATCCTCTCCAAATCCTAGCAGAATACAAGAACCTGAAAAGAAATGTAGGAGAGAGTGTCTAGGCCTACTCTACAAGGTTTAACAGCGTTTATATTGCTCTTCCTCCACACATGAAACCTCCCCTAGGTATGGTCCTAGTGAAATACCCTGAAGGTTTGGATGCTGACATGGCCTACCAGCTTAGGGAGAGGGATTACAACACATTGGAAGACATGCAAAAAGGAGCAGTGAGTGTAGAGGCAAATCTGATTGAGAAAAAAGCAAGATTGAGAGCTGAGAAAAGGGTAACATATAGAGATGACAATGTAGCTTCCACATCTGACCCCAATAATGACCGCATATCCAAAGATGTGGAAAAGCTAAAACAAATGGTGGAAAAAATGGTTGTCACAGTTAGTAACCTAAACAGAAATCAACACCACAATCAGAACCAGAACTTTAGAAGAAACAATGCCACCCCCAACAGACAAAGAGAATCAAATCAACAAGTTATTCCCCCATTCCAAGAGAAATTTTTAGATGAAGATGAGGGGATCATAGAAGAGTCTGAGGGAAATACAATAAACATGTTTGAAGCAGAAGATTCAATCCACAACTATTCCACAGAAGAAGATCAACCCTCACCCTCATATTGGGATGAAGAAAGATCATAATCTGAGGATTACAGACTTGGATTTGAAGATGCCATCATGCAGGTCAGACAGTATGAACTTAGGAGCAAGAAAAGCCTAGATAATTCCAAACCCAAGAATTCTGAGATTATCATCAAGAAAAGACCTGAGAGATCTTCTAAAGCAACTGCTGAAAGTAACAAATCAACAGCTGAGAGTTCTGGAAAGAACAAAGAAAAAGACAACCAAAACACTGATAATCAAGGTAAACCAACAAGCAGTACTAACAATGCAGTTAGTACTCCTGATAAAACAATTTATAACATTGTACATAGTGAGAATCAACACACTGATTCAGCCACTAAGGTGGTGACTAACAAAATAGAGTTGAACATTCCAAAGAGTCAGTCCACTTTCAATTTGGAGAGTGAGATTTCAAAAATTAAAATCTCTGTCCCACTCTCTGAGCTGGCCACTCAGGATGTATATAAAGGCCAAATTTTGAAAGCATTAAATTTAGGAGAGGACAGTGACACTGTAAATTTGAGTGATGATCAACCTGCCCTCCTGTTTGGTCCAAATATAGAAGGAAATTTTCAGGAAGGGGTAGTGCCCCCTTTTTATATCAGTCTTAATATCCATGATAAGATTCTCCACAATGCAATGCATGATTCTGGGGCATCACACAACCTGATGCCTAAAGTAGTAATGAAAAGATTAGGCCTAGAGATAACCCGTCCCTATAAAGACCTATATTCATTTGACTCTAGCAGAGTAAAGTGTCTTGGCCTAATCAAGACCTGTGTGTAAGCCTTGCCCAGATTCTAGAAAAATGTATGGTCATGGATGTTGTGGTGGCAGATGTGCCACCCAAGTATGGCATGTTATTGTCAAGATCATGGGGAGCCAAGCTGCAAGGCACAATGCAGATGGATGGGGCTTATGCCACAATCCCAATCTTTGGCCAACTTAGAAGACTGTACAGAGAGGCACAAATGAAATTCCTGGTTAGTAGCCCTGAAAAGCCTGAAAATTCACCTTTATACTCTGTACATACAGACCTTGACTCCTTCATCCTCTGTAATCAAGAATCCTTAGAAGGGTCAGAGTCTAGAAACAGAGATACAAACAAGGATACAGAGCCCTTGGACTTTAACATAATGGCTGCTCTAGACTCGGAGGAGAATGATATAGAAAACTCGAAACAGTGCGCTGAAACAAAAACTCAGAGCGAACCTGAAACAGAATGCAGTCAGCTGGTTAGTCACCCTTCACAAACACATACACCACACCAAGAACGAAACGATGATAAACCCGAGAATTAAACCTTATGGGAAATGAATTTCAATGGGTCATGCACTAAGAGAATTGCTGGGGCAGGAGTGTGGATACATAACACGGAGAGTGGTTACACAGAGAGCCATGCATGTAACCTGCACATCAAATGTACAAACAACATTGCAGAGTATGAGGCTCTTATCCTAGGCTTAAACCTGTTGAGAAAATTAGGAGCCTGTAGGATAATTGTGCATGGGGACTCTGAGCTAATCATTAAACAGGTGAATGATGAATATATAGCAAAACATCCTAGACTGAGGGCATACAGGAATGACGCCATGGATCTATTGAGAACCTTTGTAGAATACGATCTGGTGTTTGTCCCTAGAGGTCAGAACGAAATTGCAAATGGACTAGCCTGCATGGCTAGTTAGTATTATAAGCCTCCCAGTGAGCAAAAAATCATCATTCAGACCAAATTCAGACCTGCAGTGCCGGACAATGAAAAATATTGGCAGGTTTTTGAAGGAGACAAACAGATTGAAGATTTCCTAGTAGGCAGGAATGAGTTTGAATTTTCTGATTCAGACTCCAAATTTGACAGTATCTCCATAAGTGAAGAGTCCTCAGACGAGGAAGAACCACCCTGTAACATAGAAATAAACACTTTAAACGAACAGATTGGAAATCCAAAAGAAGAATGTAAAAACGCAGATAGTGAAGAATTAGAGGTGCTGCAGACCAAAGATAAGAACATACCTCGAGGTCTGGCCCCTTTAGAGGACATTTTTGACTTTGATGATGTAGAAAAAAAGCCCACTATAGAACATGTAGACTCTGATGTCGAGGAATGCAACATAGGTACTGAAGATAAACCTAAGATGATCAAATTGGCTAAGTCCCTGCCTGCAAATATGAAAAAGAAATACATTGACCTATTCAAGGAATTCATTGATGTGTTTGCTTGGAGTTATGAGGACTTAAGGGCCTATGACACAAAAATCATACAACATAAAATACCCTTGAAAGAAAATCAGAAACCCTTCAGACAAAAACTTCGCAGAATAAACCCAAAACAATTGCCTGCTGTGGAAAAAGAGATTAAGAAGATGTATGAGGCAGGTATAATTGTGCCTGTGAGGTTCTCTGATTGGGTATCAAACCTAGTGGCTGTGAGAAAGAAAACATGGGAGATCAGGTTGTGTATTGATTTCAGGAATCTTAATAGAGCCTCACTCAAAGACAATTACCCTTTGCCAAAAATGGAACACATCCTTCAGAGGGTAGTAGGCTCAAAAAGGATCTCCCTGCTAGATGGTTTTTCAGGTTACAACCAAATCTTAGTAATCCCAGAAGACCAACTCAAGACAGCCTTTAACACTCCATGGGGCACCTTTATGTATGTAAAAATGCCCTTTGGACTGATAAACGCTGGAGCCACCTTCCAAAGGGAAATGGACATAGCCTTTTTAGATGAAATAGGGCACTTCATTTTCATCTACCTAGATGACATAATAGTTTACTCCAAGACTGAAGAAGAACACCTAAAACATCTGAGGAGAGTCTTTGAAAAATGTAGAAGGTTTGGCCTGTCACTGAATCCTAAAAAGACTGTATTTGGGTTGCAAGAAGGAAAACTTCTTGGCCATATCATATCTGAGAAGGGGATTAGGATAGACCCACAAAGAGTTGAGGGAATACTACAAATCACACACCCGAGAAATATCAAAGAGTTGCAGTCCTTCATTGGGAAAATAAACTTCCTTAGGAGGTTTATTCCCAACTTAGCTGAACACCTGAGGAATATGACTAACATGTTGAAGAAAGGTGTGGGAGTTAAATGGACTGTCGAAGCCAAGAAATATTTTGAATCAGTTAAACTTGCACTCACCCAGGCTCCTGTCCTAATCAGCCCAGATTTCTCAAAATATTTCCTGATTTTTTCATTTGCCTCCAAGCATACGATAACTGCAGTTCTACTGTAGAAAAATCCGGAGGGAATGGAACAACCCATTTCTTTCTTCAGCAAAGAACTCAGGGATGCACCCTTGAAATACAACATAATGGAAAAACAGGCCTATGCTCTGATTAAGGCCTTGAAAGAATTTAGTGTGTACATACTGCATTCCCACACCATAACCTATGTGCCAAATATAGTGGTTAAAGACATATTGTCCCAAGACCCAGATGGGAAGAGGGGCAAATGGATTGTTGTGATCTTAGAGTACGACCTTGAGATAAAACCCACCAAACTGATCAAAGGTCAGGGCCTAGCTCAACTAATGGCTGAATCAAATCTACAAGCCCTAGACATTAACATGGTAGATCCCTTGGATGAGCAACAGGGATTACCCGATCCCACTGTTGAGGAGAAGTTTCAGAGCTCTCCTTGGTATTCTGACATTCTGTATGTGCTTACACACCTCAATTCCCCTCCTGAACTATCCAAGACCAAAGCCAGATTCTTAAAGCTAAAAGCCAGAAGCTATTGCATAATGAATGAAGGCTTATACTGGAAAAATCCAAATGGCCTATTGCTTAAATGTTTGCCTGAATTTGAAGCAGAAAGGATTAAACAAGAATTCCATGCAGGAGAGTGTGGAGACCACCTGAACTGGAAAGCCACTGCAAACAAAATACTCAGAGCTGGCTACTATTGGCCTACACTCTTCAATGATATCCATAAGACGGTAATTGCCTGCCACAAATGCTAGATTTTTGAAGGCAAAAGAAAACTCCTTCCCTTACCTCTACAACCCATCACTGTTGAAGGTCCCTTTATGCAATGGGGCCTATATTTCATAGGGGAAATTCATCCTGCTTCCTCTGCAAAACACAAATGGATCTTAACAGCCACAGACTACTTCACTAAGTGGATAGAGGCCATACCTACTAGGAATGCCACAGATTCAGCCATCATTAGGTTCCTAGAAGGTCATATCCTCTCTTGGTTTGGCTGCCCAAGGAAAATAATCACTGATAATGCTGCTGCTTTCAGATCCAAGAAAATGGTTGATTTTTGTCACAGGTATCAAATAGCACTCGGTCATTCAACTGCCTATTACCCTCAAGGTAATGGACTAGCTGAATCATTAAACAAGAGCCTGGTGACCATCATCAAAAAGCTGCTGGAAGAGAACGAAAAGTCATGGCATAACAAGTTAGTGCATGCCCTGTGGGCTGACAGGTTTACAACAAAGAAATCCATTGGCATGTCACCATATCAGCTTGTTTATGGAACAAAAGCAGTGTTTCCCACCAGCCTTGGAATACCAATGATTAAACTTGGTCAAGAGATACAAATAGAAGAAGATAGCATGGTGAGGAGAATAAACCAGACAATTCATCTCCAACAAACAAGGGAAGAGGTCTATAACAGAGCTATCAAGGTTTAGGAAAATATAAAGAAGTTATTTGACAAAAGAACTAAGGCCTCTGATTTCAAAATTGGAGATAAAGTTCTGAAGTGGGACTCAAGGAGAGAGGACAAAGGAAAGCACGACAAGTTTGACAGTTTGTGGCAAGGTCCCTACATCATCCAGGCCACTGTGGGTCCAAATGCCTTTTTTCTACAAGAGTTAGATGGTACAGAGCTGTTTGGGGGTCCTGTCAATGGCAGGATGTTCAAACACTACTTCTGTTGATTTCCGATTTCCATTCTCCATTTCCATTGTACATACCATTGTAGTGTTTGTTTTCAAGAAAAAGAGAAAATGTTCTTTAAAAAAAAAAAGAAGAAGAAGAAGAAGAAGAAGAAAAAGTAGAGATAGCTGGTTCAAACATGCCCAAAACCTGGACCAACAAAGAAGAAAAAGAGTCAGCTCTAACAAGCCCAAAACCAGAGCTGAAAAAAAAAGTGACTCTAACAAGCTCAAAACTTGAGTCACAAAGGAAAGAAGGACACTTCAAATTTCAGACTTCAAGCCTTCAAAGTTTGTTTTTAGTTTTCTGCAAGTTTCTGTCCATGTGCAACTGTCTTTATGCCTTGGATCCACAACAAACTAGACTGTCTAATCCTAGTTTGACTGTTTTTAAATTTCTGTTGTAGAATGTAGAGAAGAAATCTGTTGGACAGTTTAATCCCAGCAGATGTTAGAATAGGTAGAGAAACATGTGAGACCAACAGTTTAATCTGGTCTCATGGAGTAATAAGGGTAGAAATAGAATAGGTTTATTTTCTTGTTTGTAAAAAAAAAAATGATGTAAAGGGTCTGCTAGTTCAAATGCACCCTAGAAGAAAAAATGCTAGGATTGTAGAATGGGTAGGTAGATTGATTGGGAAATTTTTTCTGCTAAATTGATGTCTTCACAATTGTGGCAGCTGAAAATCAAAGAAGAAATATGGCTCAAGCAGCAAGCATCTGGCCTACACCAAAAATCATTTTCTGAATTCTTGACTCCTTCAAGAAGAAGCCATCCCCATGTGGAGCCACTGTTAGCCCCCTATAAATTTTTTGACAAGCAAAGTAGGGGGCTAAATTGTTTTTGAGCCTTCAAGGAATGCATCTCCCCTGAAGACACATCATCCTTGAAGTCTCTTGTGCCTTTGCCTTTGATAAAATTCCTCTGCTGACTCCCTTTATAAAGTCTCACTGATTGCAAAAGTTGTGCTCCAAAAAGTCTACATTTGCCTTTTGTTCCCTGTAGAATGCCCCATTTTAGCCTTCTTTTCCCTCAGTCGAATTTCCCCCAACATCCCCCTTACAATCCCTCACACACCCCTTGTTTGGCTTATTTTCCTCCTTTTCCCTCTATCGTTACTTTTTCCTACCCTCAAATCACATCAAAACGGGCCAAATTGCCATATTTTTCATATATATAGGGCTTAGCACCTTTCGGCCCTAGCCCCCTCACCCTTTTCCACCATGTGACCCGGCGCTGGAACCAGGCGCCAAGGAAAAAGCGCTTATCTCAGATGGATATCGGGCGCAGTATTAACCGTCGATATGTACAGATCGGACAGTCGACGCGATCCCCACAGCATCCACCGTTCAACCTTTCACTGCCCCGATCACACATCGCAGTTGTCCGTTTAAGCTGCCAAATCAACGGTCAGATTTACATCTCGCCCGGTGGTCCCTGCAATGCGCACTGTTCGTAAACCACCGGTTTCCATCGCACCGCCTTTGAGGGGTGGGCGGTAATTTTCGTTTGGCCAGCGATTCCACTCATCGCATGACGCATGGCACCGACACTGTTTCAAAACCGCCCCCCCCATCGCGCGTTAACGTTCGAAATTTTACCTGGCTCGATATGCATATCAACTGTTCGATCTGAAGCCCTCCATCCAACGGTCATCGCACCCCGAAGATGCGCGGAAATTAACCCAAGGCAACCGTACCCCTGGCCCACCATCCATCGCCCTTCGATTCATTTTCAGCCGTCGATCTCCTCCCGAGATCGGAAGGTCCAGATTCAATCGCCCTCCGCCATGTCCCCAGCCGTCGATCTCCTCCTGAGATCGGACGGTCCAGATTTGATGGCATGTCCCGCCATTGACCGGTCCCGCCACGTCATCCATTCCACGTGTGTTCGTCAATTTTTCGTCCATCCCCCTTTATAATTCGTTCAAGGGTCACATTTTAATGTTTTATGTTAAAATTTTCCACCTCGCCGGCCTCCAGAGCATATTCCGCTGATCCACCGTGTTCTTCCACGAAATCCTCTGCATTCATCATGCCACGTCGCCATTCTTTGCAGTGATCCATGCCACCCTCCCCATGCATGTTTTTCTTAACGTTTTTTCATGTTTTGCAGGGTTACAGACAGGCGGATAACCGCCATGATCCGTACGCACTATTGTAATGGCACAGTGAGAAGAAGAAGCTAAATTCAGAGCCTGGTATTACAGGAAAATGTCCAGAAAGGTTTCTGCAATCTAAATTTCATTAAAGGACAGAGTTCAAACTCTTCAAAACCTCTTCGGTGCCATTAAAGGTCAGTTTTCGTTGACAGAGACAGAAATGGAGCGGCAGAGAGTTCGAGGCATGTAATTGAAGATTTTTGAGCCTTTTTCAGGGATTTAGAAGGCAAAGGTACTAGTTCGAAGACCCCGAGGATCGATCAGAAGGTCCAAGGCACATAAGATAATACTAAAGGGTTTTCACATGAGCAGAAGGTTCTTTCCATAAAGGACGATGCGCCCATACAGTTCTCATCCTATGCCGTGTTATAGAAAGATTTTCCATCCCTGACAACAGTCCTATGCTACCAGAGCATTTGATTCACAGTATGGCAGACCCTAGCATCATTTATTTACCTTTTTTTTTATTCACTAGAAGTACTACAGATTGCTGCAGCAGAGTACATCAGAGACATGCCCGGAGTAAATGGAAGCCTGGAGAAGACCACTCTTGCATCAAAAGAGTGCTAGAGATAAATGCACAGGGTTTAAACAGAATGGGTTTCGGCCCTCTTTATTTTTTGAGTTCAATGCTTCATTTAGTGTTTCACCTACCTTCTCAGCTCCACTTCTGCTATAAATTCATGAAGAAACTCATTGTAAAGGTTGTTGATCAGTTATCAGAGAATTGCAAGCTATTTTTTTTAGACATAGTCTCTGTGTAAAGTAGTAAGATAGGCGGAGGAAGATGTTTTCTGACTGAGTATCCAGCTATTGGAAATGTTGTACTTGACTGGTGTTGCTGTTTAATATGACAAGCACATTTCTTTAGATCCCGATCTAAAGCAGCGGTGATGTTTTTCTATCTTTGTATTTGTGTTTAACTTGCATTCCGTTTCATTTCATTTCTACTGGCTTGCATCAGAAATCTGGCATAGGATTTACCCTTGTTAGGTACCCTATGTTTCTTCTCTCCTTGCCTTTGATTTTTTCTACTAAATGTGTTATCTAAGAGTTGATTTCAGTTAGTTTAACCAGTGTAGTGGATGTTATTGCATGCTAGCTGATGTATGAATTAAATGAATATGTTCTTAGATGTTCTTGTTAGGATTTAGCTGGAAGATTTGGGAACACTGGGGATTAGAGTTAGCCCTGTCCACTAGGATCCTTGTGTGACTAGATGGCCTTTCTAAGATCCCTCAAGCTGGAGGCCGAAGCATTGAGAGTTCAAAGTCTCTCTCTAATCTCAGGTCTTTAACTTTGTGTTATAAATCTTTATTGTTTCCTCCTCTCTTACCATTCATATCACACAATCATCTTTAAGATCGAATGTTTTAGATGACTAGCCCAACTGAAAGCCTGCACATTGAATAGCAAGTAAACCCTTTCCTGACTCCATTTCCCAATGGTTTTGAATTCTCCCTGGAATACTTCACCTCTGCCTAAATCCTCTTTGCTCATCCTTGTCTCACATTGAACCCTTCTTTCCTGATAACCAGCAACCAAACAAACAATCAAACAAACAAACTCCGAGCCTTATAACTAGCCTAATATCTTAAATCTTTGGCCTTCAAAGACATTACCTTTAACAATCATAGAGAGATCCCTCTCTGGACCCAAGAGGGCTAGATCCTGGGGTCTGAAAGTGGTTTGATGTTGTCTCATCTTTTGGTCTTGCCAATCTGGCCAAAACATGGGAACCCCAACAGTTTCAACAGAGAACACAATGCTCTATGGCTCAACATGATGATGATGGCTTACAAACCATTCTATATCAAATCCTACAGAGCATGAAAACCTACATTCTGCATGATCACAAAGCTCAGCAATTTCATTGTAATCTATGAAGAATTGTTGGTGCACTCACTGAGCTTATAGTTCGAGCCACGAGACCGTCCAAAAATCCAGTTTGAATCTCAGCACACATTATCTGCGTATTGTGCATCACGGTCTGAAGATTATCAAGCGTCTCCTAGTGATACTCATGTGAACCGTGAGAGAAGTTGAATCGGGCAACATTCATCCCAACCCTTATAAGATTTTCAACCATCGCAACACTCTTAGATGCACGGACCAGTGTACACACAATATTGGTCTTTGGATCCATCCCATCGTTGGAATTTTTAATGCCGATGTTAGCCATTACAAAACCTAAAATGAGTCTACAGAAGCTCGGATTCGCAGAAGATAAGATGAGGAAAATCACCTCAGATCCTCATCGATAACAAAGACACCAACAACTGTATAACTATTTCCGTAGCTATTTTTGGCATATTCTCCAGCTTCTACCATTAGTTTAGCAATTGACGCATATTTCACGCATTTGATTCTTCTTCTTCATAGACGTGGCATGCCTTTCAGATCGGCTTCCAACATTTGCGGAGTTCGACATCTAGACGTACCGATGATCATGCCGCTAAATCTTTGTTTATGTTGATGAAATCGTGGAACCGATTCTGTAGCGGATCCGAAGAAACTAATTTCCAAAACTTCGGAAATAACATTTACACATTGTTGAATGGCAGAACATATTTCTTCTGCTTGTTGAGTTTCACGATGGCACTTGATCACCAGTCACCTTCACAGAGCATCACGTTCTCTGTACTTACAAAACAACCCAAGTGTGACATCCTCATGCGTAGTTTTCCATTTTTGTTAAGTAGGGGAAAAAAAAAACTCTCGTCCAAAAACAACTCTAACTCAGGAGCTGTTGGCATATTCATATTCACATCCTTTCTTAGAGCTTTGGTAATTATGAACTCAGGAGCATAATTTCGCATCACCGAAACATCTAGGCCTATCATTTTTTGTATCTAGTGAAGCACAAAACTCTAACCAAGAACTGTTTGTTTCAAAAAATCCATGTCATTAATGGTAAAAACATCACTGGCCTCAAATAAAAAAATGTATCGATTTGCAACTGGATATTTTGCTTTAATGCGGGTTGTGAAATTGTGGAAATTATGAGTCCTAACAAACTGCTTCAGGATGCTGTTGAAGCAATCTCTTTCCTTCTCCCATATTGGAAGTTGCTCTTCACAGGTACCCCTATTGTTCTGTGGAACCAAATTAAAATTTAGATCCATGACTGAGTCATTCAGTGTGATATCAACTTTGGAAATATCATTTATAGATTGTTGGATATGATCCGGTCATATCCGGCAGTGGAGTATTTTTGCTGCGATTTCCTCCTTATCTCCTGGTAAATATGTTGGGTATGGAGCCTGATTATCTTGTTTATTTTGTATCACAACATTGGACCCCTGTACCTTAATGCGGCAGTAACGCCGCCCGTAATTAAACGCTGCCTGGGGGGTCTTGGGGGGGGGGGGGGCAGCGCCCTAGAAGCTAAAAATAGATGTAAAATTGCCTTGTAAAAATATAGTAATTTCTAGTCAATCTGGGCCGTTCATTAGGCGGATGATCTGACGGTAGAAGTTATGTTTAGTTTAGGGTTTTTTTCCCTAGAAGGTAACCCCTCACTTGTATGAGGGTATTTTACTGCGGCCGTGTAATTGTATGTGTATTCTCAGAGCGAGAAACAGATAGGGAGACTATGAGAGAGAGAACATAGTATATTACAACGGATCTACTGTAGGTTGTTCTCTTCATTTTGCTGGATAATAGAAAGGAAGGACTAGCTGTTCGGGGTGGACGTAGCCCAAACTGGGTGAACCACGTATATCTGTGTCTCTCTGGTTTTAAGTGTTTTGTGTGCTTGTGTTTTCTGCATATTATATGTGTTGCATTGCTATGTAATATATAATTTTCTAACAAAATATTCAAAGGTTCCTATCTCCTGTTTTAACAGAGAAATGCCATACATCAAGAATGGCTATTTGCAGCTACTATCTGACGAGAGTAATTCTGAAGCAATCATCCCATAACACAATATATATCTTATATGTGCTATATAAAATGCAAAGAAAACATTCGAATGCTAATTTGATTACTTTGCAGTACAATGATTCCAATGAAGCCTTGGTTTCTTTACAAATTTCTGTTTAACAGTCGAAACCATACACTTTCTAGAATTTAAATATAATTCCATCCAGTTTACAGAACATTTAAAAGACAACCAGGTGAATTTAATTTAGCATAAACGATATCCATTGCTTACCCAACCAGGTGAATGGATTTTCTTTGATTGACTTTGTTTCATCACAAATACTATTTTCTTATGCTTTTGTTGTAGGTTCCTCCTGTAGCTTCAGAAGATATATTTGCGAGAACTGTTTATTCTACTTGTGTCAAAGCTCTAGATATAGATCCCAACAATTCTCCTTCTGGTGCACTCATCGATTCCTTGGCAGAAATGATTTCAAACTTTGATCAGGAGAACAAGATTTAGCTCTTCTCTTGAAGTGCTCATCTCTTCGTGGCGACTACTTTCCATCACCATTACCACCATGATTCGACTTTCTTGCCTCTGCAGATTTGGAACTCTCTCCAATTTCTGTATAGCCCAATCCTGCCTTATCAGGTTGTCTCTTCACCTCAATAAGATTAATGATGCCTTGACCATTAACCCCAAGGCCTCTTCCGTCGTATCCCACCTTGGTCAATAATTTCATACCAATCCCCTTGGTATGGTTTTCAAAATCTGTAACGATGCATCATTAACATCATTATGAGAAGGTATAGAAAATGAAAGGATTCGTACCTCCTTGGACACTTGATTATCTTCTTGATTCTTTGTCGATGACGAAGTAGAAGATGATGCTCCATGAGAATTACGTTTCTCACATGGCTGATAGAAAGATTCCTTCAATGGCTCTTTCAAAATATCTCCGTCCTTTGTGGCTTCAAGCAATCTTTTCAGCTTGAGATTAACGTCTCCAAGTGATAAATTAATTTCTTCCAATTCACTTGTCTGCTTACGCAACTGAAAATCCTTGTACATTTCTTCTACCATTTCTTTCATTGTTAAGAAAGTTTTCCAATTTTGTTGAAGAAATGAATCTAAAGATGACATTTTGAATCAAAACAATTTACCTTCTCCTTCTTCTTCTTGCCTGAGCTGAAACTGGAAGATGTACCCACTAAACCAGATAATGAACTTCACTTCTAATACCAAACTTGATTTGAAATTGAACTTTTAGTTCTAACTTAGATTAAACTTTAAAACATGTATATGGAAGAATGATAAAAAAAAATCATTTAATTGAACACTTTAATAAAATATGTTCAATAACATAAGAAAACATTCACAAGAAAGAGAACAACACAATTGATAACAGAGTTCACCCCCTCCACTGGGCTACCTCTCCGGATTCGTCTCCAACAGGACAAATCGATCTATTGTCGTTCTGAATAGAGATAAATGTACATTGACTTTTACATCAAGGTGGCCAGCCAAGAACTCTCAACTATACATCCATACTCTAAAATACTCATGAGCTATCCAAGCTTTGCTTGAAAATGACTTTTCCAAGCACTCTAAATCTCTCCTTACTCTCTTTCTCCTTACCTTTCCTTTACATAGAATGGCATTATATAGCTCTTAAGAGCCCAAAAATAAAATATCTCCTTATCTCTAATTTTAAGGAGGAAATAATTCTCATATCCCTTCAATTTTTCTCATGAGATTTCTATGGAGGAAATATCTCAATCTCTACTTTCAAGGGCCTTATCCCCAAAACCTTAGGGATGAGAATAATCTATCAACTTCAATATGAAATTAGAAATCAAATTTTTGAATTGTTGAGGAAAAATCCTCTCAACATTTTCAATTTCGATTTTACAAATATATGAGCACATTTAATTAAAAGTAAAGACATCCTCAACCTAGGTTTAACATGAGTATATCTTCTTCATAGTGCTCCTTGGGTTGTCTAGATCCTCCTGGATCACCACCTACTTCAAAATAAACCTAAAATAAAGTGGGGAAGAAGAAGAAAACAAATCTTTATAGAATCTCAACTAATGGTGACAATAAGTCAAACCCAAAACCTAGTTTAATCATGTTTTGTTTTTGTATATTTTTATGGAACCAAATTTTGAGGATATACTCATGAAGGGATTGTTAGAATGTAGGTCTTGTGAGCATCTAGAAAAATAATTCAATGTCATTCTTTTTTGGCATTTTGACAACCACCAATCTAGATCCATCTATCTCATACTTTGGGCAAGAAAATTATTTTCGATATAATTCCTCTCTCTGTTTGTATATATATAAACTTAAGGATGGATATTAAAATATTTTATTTGTGGTTGACATTGAAATATGTTTTATTGTTAAATGATTTTTTTTAATGTCATGCATCAACTTCATATCAAACATGGGAAGAAATACACATCTCTCTCATACATTGTTACAAAAAACAACTGAAAACACAATAAAATAAAAGGCTTAAAACTTCTTCAGAGATATTATGCTTATTTTTTTTATTAGTCCTTACAAAAGTAGGAAGCATAGTTCTAAACTTGTATCACACCAACATTAATGGATCGGATTTTATGAGAACTATGTAGTTAAGCGTGCTTGTGCCAGGGTAGTATTGGGATGGGTGACCTACTAGAAAATTTTAAGCCCTGAGGGTTAGCTCAATTGGACGAGTCTCCCTTGTTAAAGCACCTTTGCTATTGAGAGGTCACATATTCAATTCTATCAACACTCTCAATATTAAGCTCTATAAAATAGAAAAAAAAAAGAAACCATTTGTAAATTAAAATGATTGAATTTGAACCACAAAAGGAAAAGAAAAAAAACACACTTATTTGTAAATTAAAATGCTTTAACTTTACAATTATTCAATTTCATACTTTATTTTTTTTTATAAAAAATTTCATTGTTTATATACATAAAACAAAGTTTAGATTTCCCTAGTTTTATTTTCTAATTAATTAAAATCAAAAAAATACTATGCAGAAACTTTTACATTGTTATCAAATGTTTTAATTTTATTTTAATATTATTTTATTATTAATGAAGAAATTCTCGGGATGTTTTTATTTTAATGTAATTGCTTTAAATATTTTTTATTTATAGAAAAATTTCATTGTTTCTATATATAAAACAAAGTTTATATTTCTCTAGTTTTATTTTCTAATTAATTAAAATTCAAAAAATACTATGCAGAAACTTTTACATTGTTATCAAATGTTTTTATTTTATTTTAATATACTTTTATTATTAATGAAGGAATTCTCGGGATGTTTTTATTTTAATGTAATTGCTTTCTATATTTTTCATTTATGTAATTAGATTAAAATAACAATATAACATATTATATTATATTACACTATATATATTTAGATTTTTCATATATATTAAAAAAGATTAAAGTATATTTATTTTTAATACTGGGTGTTTATTTACTATTTCTAATCTATTTTAATAATTTTTTTTTTCAAGAATGTGTTCACTTATATTAATATACACTTTTGTGGTAAACACTTTATTTGAGTGGTCGATTTATCCCTAATATGATAAGGAGTTCTTCATTTTAAATAATTAATCTAATAAATATTATAAAATTTATATAATATAATTTTTAATCATTAATGGGTATTAAAATTATTAATTATGGTAAATAGAAATTATGGCAATTTCCTATATATAATTATGTGATAATGAAAAAAAAATCAGTAATAATATGAGAGAGTTTTCATATATTTAATTTTAAGATTTCACATTTGAATTTTTAGATAGTAGCAAACAATTTTTCATAATAATTTTTGGAGAATACAAATTCAACCCTGTGTAATTTCAAGTAAAAAGGTGATTCAATAAAGTGAGATAAAGGCCGGTAAGTATTAGGTGTATTCTTGTTCAAATCTAAAGCTTTCTAGATTTTGCCAACAAATACTAACAATGAGAGAACATAATGCATGCGTATTATTTTTTTGGAATAACCTTAAGAGAATACAATCTAGAACTTTTTAAATTCCAAAAAGAAAGGTAGTTGAATAAAGTGAGATTAGGGGTGGTAGGTGTTAAGGGTATCCTTGTTCAAACTAAAATGTTTCTAGACTATGCCAATGAGTGCTAATAGTGATTAGAATAACCTTAAGAGAATACAATCTAGAACTTTTTAAGTTTCAAGTAGAAAGGTGATTCAATAAAGTGAGATTAGTGGTGGTAGGTGTTAAGGGTATCCTGGTTCAAACTTAAATGTTTCTAGACTATGCTAATGAGTACTAAAAGTGAGAAAATGTTATGCATCCATATAATTTTTCCATTATATTGGGGAGAACTAAGGTGAATTACATACATACAAGAGTGAAGAATATCAACTCATTGTCATTTTATCTAATTAATTCTTCACACAACCAATGTAATGAATAGTACGATGTCTATTCAAGTTCAAATACGTGGGAAAAATTGCAAGACTCCCTTTAGTATCACCCCTTTAAAGAAAAACAAGCTCCCTCCACAAGTTACTTCATACATTGATATTTTGAGAATACCTTAGTATCAAGTGAACATTCCCATAGTGCACTACCACTAAAGGAGTGTATGTTGCCTCTTTTGTGACTGGAAGGACTTAGACAAGGGGTTAAAAGAGATGTGATAATGATAGCATAAAGAGTAATGTTGGTCATGCTATGGGGTGAGGAGGTTCAAATATTCTTCTATATTGCACCCATGTAATCTCTATTAAAGTGCTTTATAACATTTCTCAATCTCCTAATTTTGTTTCTCTTACTCATCCAAGTTGCAAAGACACTTTCATGGACTTAATATCTTATAACCTCACGAGCAATTTAGCGGAACATGTTGTCACTTACTTGGACCATAAAAAATACTCTTCCACCTACTCATATAACCATATTTATTGTGATGACTATAAACTTTAAAAAACACTAATCTAATTAATTTATAAAATAAACATTCATAAAATGTAATAGAAATTTCTTGATTTTATTTAAATATTCTTTAGTTAACAATATTCTTATAACTTTTTGTATATATTTTTTCCTAAATTGAAATGTTAAATCTTATAAACCATATTGAAAATAGTTTATAAAGTTAAGTATATACCCAACCAACCTATCTCCCATTTTATATAACTATATAATTCGACCACCACCTATTTTAATACGAACTATTGTACATTATTGTGAATAAACACAAAGTGAGATAGTGAGAACAAGATCCATTCACCTTTCAATAACAACCACATGCACGTACACTCATTATATTTTGGTATAAAACGTACAACCATTATAATTTAGTATAAAAGTGCATGACATAACATTTATGACTTTTATGCAACACAATCATGGTCTTGGGCTCTCTTAATTTTGGTTTCAATGAATAGACAATTTTTATTATTAACATTAATGCTTATTTCATCATAAATGGATACCAGCTAGTTTTGTATTGTAACTGTTCTCATGGTATTCTTGAGAAATTGGATGTTATAAACCATATATATATATAATGCAATGGCCTTTTACCTAACAACAATCTTTCATACACAAAATCACTAAGAAAGTTAAAGGTCACATGTTTTAAAATGTTAGTTTATATAAATTTAAATAATTTAATATAGTTTAATTTATTATTTTATAGAGACAATTAATTATTATTATTATTTTAATAAGGTGAATTTAATAAATTGATCACTAGTTATCAAAGAACTTCAAGGTTTAAGTGAAGGCATTATTCTTAAACTTCTAAGCTTAACATAACCGCTCATAAGTATATTAGGTAGTTGAGTTTGAAATATACTTAAAACCACAATATTTGTTAGCAAATACTTTTTGGTGAAGGACGTTTATTATTCAAACTAACCTAATATATTGGCAGCTTAAATTTTTTATTTTTTTGTGTGGTTCCCAGATCTTGGAGATCAGTGACCGCTATGTCCATGGAATATTTGTACCATGTAGATCTACTTGAAGGGATCACTTCTTGTTAGTTCAACCACAAAACCTAATCTTGAAGGTGTCCAAAAAATTAAAAATGTAACTTCTCAATAGCAAAGGTGCTTTAAGACGTAGACTTGACCAATTAAACTAACCCTAGATTAAATTAAAAACTGAATATTATAACAACTAAAAATTTATTATAAAACAATGTTACACCTCAAAGTAAAAAAAATATGGCATATATGACATGTCACATTAAATATAAAGTATTTGAAAAATAATATCTACAAAATAATGCCCATATTAAAAAATAATATCTACAAAATAACACCCATTTTTAATTATTAAAAAAAAAAACAAAATTTTATTTTAATTTCAAAATTTTATAATTTAAATGGTTATTTATAAGTATTTTTTAAATTTTATTAAACTTTTAAATATTACTATTTTATAATAATAAAATTTTAAATCAAATAATTATTTATAAATACATTGTAATTTTTATCCAAATTTAGTTATAACACTATTTCATAATATCAAATTTTTCTCCATAGTCATTTTCACTCGTGAGTCAAGATATTGTCTTCTATTTAAGACCTACTAGATGGAATTGAACAATTTCCCTTTATTGATCACTTTCACACCATTTGAATGTGGCAATTTCCCTTCCATGGTCACTTTCAATATAATTTAAGACCTACTAGATGGAATTGAACAATTTCCCTTCATTGATTACTTTCACACCATTTGAATGTGACAATTTCCTTTCCATGGTCACTTTCAATAGTTCATATTGACCGACGAATTTGAACTAGATATAGTTTGCATTTAGCATGTGAACTCAATCATATAGAAATATTATCTTAACACGGTTTTACTTGAAGGGGATCATGAGAGAGATATTACTATATTGTTATAATGATTTTGTTGTGAGAATTAATTATTCATAAATCAAGTTGCATGCAATCATTAAGATCCACTTGGGTAATGTTTTTGGTGCAATGATAGTTATATAGTAATTTTAACCTCATCTTTTAAGCAAAATATTGAAACCTTCTTCATAACATTATAGGTCCTACCTAGATAAAATTTAGAAAATTTACATAAATGACATCTGACCCCTTTTTCATTACCCTTCTTAGCATTTAAATTACATCCGTACATGTTGAATACTTATTTCAATATAGATGAATTGTTTTTTTATATAATATATAAGGTAAATTTAAATATATTATTATTAAGGTTGATGATAATTTTGGTGGTACTCTTTTAAGTATTTTGGTGATTAATAATGAGAATTACAAAGTAATAGCTTCTAGTGACATTAAGTTTGTACTAAATGTTGTATTAGTTTGGAGGATTAAGTGTGGCAGTTTAGTCATTTATTCTTAGAATATTTAAATGATTGTAAAAGTAAAATATGCTTTAGGTTTTAGTGACAGTAAGTTTGTAAATTTATTATATGTTGTATTAGTTTAGAGGATTAATTGTGGTAGTTTGATCACTTGTTCTGAGAATATTTAAATAATTGCAAAAGAAAAATAAAACCATAGATTGCAATAATTGTAAGAATAAGAGTAAAAACGTCACCAAATCAAGTTTTACTATAATATATAAATTTTTAATATGATAACCTTGTTCATTATATTTGTTGCTAAACCCTATTGAATGCAATAGTTACATAATTAAAATGAGGCTCTTGGTTGCACATAATGATAGTGGTTATAAAGAATTTACCAAAGCTATGAATAATGTTGCGTGGACTAAAAAAATAATGCTTAAGATTTCACGATGATAGATGTTAATTTGTTTAAAGCAAGGTTTGGTGTTTCCATGTACTTATTTAGTTTCAAGTTGAAGGTAAAGTTCAAGATCTTGTCATAGTCAACATGATATGTTGCCACTATGTTGCATAAGGAATATTCAGTTATGTTACATGAACAACATGTGGATCATGTTCTCTTTAGTAGTGATGCATGTGGTACATCTGACCTATAGTTAATCTTGTTAATATGCCCCTTATTGTGACAACCAATGAGGGTGATATTTTATTTTATAAATTTAGTTTCTCAATTCAATTAATCATACTTCTTTTGGTCCACTAAGGCAAGGAGTTATGTAGTTCATGCCATAGTAAAATCATAATATCCATCTCTATATGTTTGAAGACATGTTAGGCAAGGTTCTTTGATAGAATCAAATAATATTTTCAATAGAAACTTATAGTTTTAAAGTCTTAAAACATATTAAGTCCAACTCAATTCTTTATTAAGTTTTTTTGGTAACGATAAGGGATTTAAACAAATAATCCTCAGTTAGCCTTTTATTTCTTCCTCAAATGTTCTTCAATTTTTTATTTTGGTTTAAGTACCATTAGAATTAGAGGGGGGATAATATGTTGGTGGTCTTGGGGATTGGTAATATCATCACCTAATAGAAAATTTATTGGGAATGTAGTCCTTGGATTCAAGGATAAATGGGGTTTTCTAGTTGGGTGGTTTATGGGATCTAATACTTAACAATGGGGATTTATAGACCCAACAAATGTAATATATATTTTTCACTTGGGTTTTTGCAACATATTACTTTTGAATTGTTATCCCATGTGTGGTTGGTAATTATTTGTCATTGTATTACTTGGTTATTTTGAGGGTCATATAATTGGGGGATGGGAATTATGGATCATCCAATGAAATGAATAAGAATATCATTAATGGTGAGAGGGCTAAGGAGATGGGAAAATGAAAGGAATAAGGCATCAAACCCAATGGGTCTAGGGTTCAAGGAGAGAAACTTAAGGAAATTGAGCTGAAGAAATGGAGAAGATGGAAACATCCAAATATGAATGTTAGAGGTGTGCATGAATCTTAGAGAATCCTCAAGAGAAGATTATATATTACAAGCTAATCAAGGGAACCGAATGGAACATTCAATTAAAGTAAGGTGAAATCTAAGACAAGTCATTATGCATTAGCTATTGTTAATATTGAGTTGTCTTGATTGGGTATGTTTTATATTCTTGACGTGATTACCTCCATGGACTATAAGTTTTCCTAAGAACAACGAGTGGGGGGTTCACAAGGGTTTGAGGCCAACACCCTTGAAAAAAAATTGGCGATTTCTTTGCATCAATTTTTGGAAATTTTCAACCCACGGTTTTTACTTTTAGTAATTTTGTGGCCCATTATGGTTCAACCCATAGCTTTTAAATTCTAGTTAAGGAACTATGATTGTATTCTAATATGGGGCAAATGGATTGATGGTTTTATGGATCTTGTAGTGTGTGTGTGTGTGTGTGTGTGTGTGGATATTGTAATACTATAAATAAATACATAATGATAAAACGTTTTATATTTCCTTATTTGGGTTTCAAGGGTAAAACCTTTGTGTTAATGTGTGTGTGTGCCATTGCATATTTTCTGTTATATTAAGAATCCATTTTGCATCAATTACTTATATAGGGTTAAAACCTACATTTAGTATCGAAGCAATTTTGGCTTCAAGAGGGTGCCTTTGTGGCTAAGGGGCTTGCCTTAGGCCTATGGTAGATCTCGCTATAGTGGGAGATCTACAAAATTAATTCTAATGGTGAAAAGAAATGGCGAGCATTTGAAAGATAGAGATCAATAAATTCAATGGGTAGAGTTTTTAACTATGGAAGCTTGAAATGGAAGATCTGTTGGCGGAAAAATATCAGTGGATCACAATGAATTTAGGTACTACAATGTCATGAATGTAGATAGAAGACTCAACCAAGTTGGATCGAAAGGACAAGAGAACAATATGGTTGTGTCTCTTATATCTATTATTACTAAATGTTTAACAAGAAGTTATAGCAAAGGCACTGTGGAACAAATTAGGGGCTTTGTATCAATCTAACTCCGTTGTGAACATTGTTTCTACAAAAATAGTTTTATAACCTAAGGATGAAGGATGGAGACTCAGTGACAAGGCATCTAAATGCCTTCAATATTATGGTAATTTGCTTATTTTCTATTGATATTAATATTTAAGATGAAAATTGGTGTATTAATTTGTTGTGATATTTAATATAATTATGGGATAGTCAAGTTGTTGTCATAGGTATTAATGCAACTGCTTTAGGTTTCAACTAAAAAGTCTTATCCTTGTTATCATAGGAGACAGGATGGGAAAACATGGAAATCTAGAGCATAGATGCCTTATTTGTAAGAGGAATATCCCATAATAGAAATAAAAATATGTACTTTAGTGGGAGATCTAAATCTAGAGAAAGATCTAAATCTCCAAGAACATTTGTAAAGGTATGTTGGAGATGTGGAAAGGAAGGGCATTACAAGAAAGATTGTATATTGAAATTTGCTAAGAAATGGAAGGGATCTAATGATGGCCCTTCTATAGAAGAAAAAACCTCCTTAGTTGAAGGATGGGATGTGTACTTAGGTTCTTAAAATACACATATAGATCATTGGGCATGGCTAGTCGAATCAGGTGCATGCTTTCATATGACTCCTCATAGGGAGTGGGTTTGTGAGTGTGAAAAGGACGATGGTGGTGATGTCTTCCTAGGAGATGAATTGACATATAGAATCATAGGATGAGGAAAATTCAAGTTGGAGCTCATGGATGAAAGGATTAGAACATTCCCTATTTTTGAACACATCCCAATATTGCTAAGAGATTTTGTTTCCATAAGCAATAAAAGTGACACAAGTGTAAAAGCAATGTTTGAAAAGGATATCTATAGGATGGTCCGAGGAGCAATGGTATTGCTGAAGGTAGTTCAGATTGGAACTCTTTATAAGTTGTTGGGAAGCATTGTTAGTGATTGGTGCAATAATACCATTATTCTTGAGAGTGGAGTTGAAGAAGGAAAAAATTCTATAGTTAATGTAGAATAGACTATGTTATGGAATTAAATACTAAGATATATTAGAGAGAAGGGCCTTCAAGTACTACATTGTAATGGTATAGTAAGGTGTGTATAATTTCTCTTTGTATATTTATTTTTGTGAACAATGTTTATATGAGAAGTAGAATTGGGTAATATTCTCTTCTAGTGCTCCAAGGGCAAAGGGAATATTATAGTTGGTGCATAGTGATGTGTTTGGACCTGTGTCAGCTCGATCACTAGGTAAATCCATGTACCATGTCTCATTTATAGGTGACTTCTTCAGAAATACATGGATTTATTTCGTAGGAAGAAATATGAAGTCTTTGAAAAGTTCAAAGAGTTTAATGATCTTATGGAAAATTAAATACGTAAAATAAAGTTAAGGTTTTGATGATAGATAATGGTAGATAATTCCACAAAAATGAGTTTCAACAACACAATAAGAAGTTTGATATAACAAGGAACAATTATACTCCATACACATCCTAAGAGAATGGAATTACAAAAAGGACGATTATGACATTAACGGAGAAATAAAGGAGCATGCTCAATGGTGCCACACTAGGATAAGAATTCTAGGTAAAGGAAGTGGACAATGAATGTTATCTAATAAATAAATCACCCTCCTCAACGTTGGATGAAAAGAATTCAAATGAGGTATGGGATGGTTAAAAAACCATATCTCAAACATC
The DNA here is from genome assembly GCA_034641835.2 of Pinus albicaulis. Classification (NCBI taxonomy): domain Eukaryota; kingdom Viridiplantae; phylum Streptophyta; class Pinopsida; order Pinales; family Pinaceae; genus Pinus; species Pinus albicaulis. The sequence continues at coordinate 468,620,429 of CM076578.1, forward strand.
TCAGGGTATTTGGATGTGATGCTTATCTTCATGTTCCAAAGAAGAATAGGAGTAAGCTATATAAGAAAGCCACAAAGTGTACTTTTATTGGATATAAAGGTAGCATGAAAGGTTAAGATTTGGAATCTAGAAACCAAGAAGGATGTGTATAATTGAGATGTTGTATTTAGAGAAATCAAAGATGTTATCAAAAGGAAGTTCTACCAAGGGAGAAACAACTAGATAGAATATAGAGTTTGAATTAAAGGATGATGAATCGAAATCTATAGAAGAATAGTAATAAGAAGGAGAAGAACCACATGCTTCGGTAGTGAAGAGATCGATTCTAGAAAGAAGGCAGTTAGAAAGGTATACTCCACTTGATTTCTGATCAATTTTTTATTTGTTAATTACTAATGATGATCCTACAAGTGTAAGGGAGGAAGTGAATCTAGGATGGAAAACTATGGAAAAAGGCCAAGGTTGAAGAAACGACATCTTTGGACAAGAACAAGGCTTGAAATCTAGTGGGGTTTCCAGCCAAAATAAATCCCATAATTGGCAGCAAATGGGTGTTTAAGAATAAGTTGAATGTATAGACTAGAGTAAAAAGTTATTCATAGGTAGAGGGAATTGATTTTCGCAAGATATTTATTATTTTTTCCAAGATAACTTCTATTAGATTCCTTTAATCTATTGTTGGTAATTTTTATTCTGAAGTAGAACAAATGGACATGTGGTAAAATTACTGGAGAGAAAATAAAATTTACTGAGAGAAGATTAAAAAAAACCAGTAACAAAACATAAAACATAAGCACAATGTTTTATCCCAGAAAACCCCAATCTAGGAAAAGCAAGCTAACATAATTCCATTAGTCCCTTGGAAAAAACCTGGCCAAGATGTCAAAGTAAGCCATCACCACTCACCTCCCTGGTCAATTATAATGAATTTTTCCCAAGCCTTTTAAATGATTCATTATATGCAATCCATGGGCATAAAACCATGTGCTAAAAACCACCAGTGTTGACCAAGTAACTTTAAATCTTTCATTGAGTCAAGTTTTACCTAACAACCCCCCTTTTAAAACTTGACTTGAGGTTTCCCTTGACCAAAACTGACCAAGTGAGCTGACACTATTCACCTCCAGGCCCTACCCCGCTCAAATTTTATACCCAAGGTATTCATTAATTTTATATGCCCCCTAGCACCTGGGTATAACTCTAGCCTTTACTAGTATTTTACCAGGGGTACACATGCCTTATTAGGTCTTACCATAATATGTCCATTTACATGCAATAAATTTTTTAACTCCATTATAAAGTATTAATATTTTTTTCATTGTTGCTATGGCCATCCTCTCACCTACACACACTACCTATTTTTCTTGTTACTCTTCTCTTGAATGCTTAGGCCATGCAAAATTCCCTAGGCCATTTCCATCATTCCATGTGGTACCAGATTATTGTGTAGAATATCACGCATTACCCACCACTACCTTGAATATTGATTAAGCTATGTGATTTTGTATAACCCTGTGATATATTTTTAGATATCATTTATCATGTCTTATAAAACCATGAGCCACAACTAAATCTATATCTCCAACATCAATGTCTTAACAAATTTCAAAACATCCACTCTGTGGCTATGAAATCCACGTGCACTGTTGCATCCACTTTCTGCGACATACACTTGATGATAACCCTTGGCAATAGAGACACCCCCTGAAGCCAACACTTAGATGTGATAACATGTTAAAATTACCAAAGGTAAAATAAAATTTACCAAGAGAATATTAAAAAAACTAGAAACAAAACATAAGACATAAGCATGATGTTTTATCCTGGAAAACCCCAATTAGGGGGAAAACCAACTAACAAAATTCCTTTAGTCCCGTGGCCAAAACCCTACCAATTAAGCCTACATTTCTCACTACCCTCGTAAGTTATAATGAGGTTTTCCAAATCCTTTTAAAGGCTTCATTACATGCAATACATAGACATGAAACCACAGGAAACCAAAACCATGTGCCTAGAACCACCATTATTGACCAAGTAACTTTGACTCTTTCACTAAGTCAAGTTTTACCGAACAACATGAAGACAAAATTCATGCATGGGGGTCTGGAAGAAGAAATACACATGAAGAAACTATAAATATTTGTGGTGAAGTGAAAGAAATACTTGGTATGCAGGATGAAAAAGTTCCTATATGGGTTAAAGTAATCACTAAGGATGCAATATAAAATATTTGATACTTTGGCTTCACAAGTAGTAAATTAGATCACTATATGTATTTCAAATTTGTTGTTGATCATTTATTTATTTGGTTTTGTAGACGGATAATCATATACTACTAATTGGAAATGGAAGGGAAATCATCTAGAAAGTGAAAACTCAATGGTCCTCTAAATTTAACATGAAGGACCTTGGTGCTAAAAAAATCATTTTGGGTATGGAAATTAAAAGAGATCAAGAAAACATGAAACTCTAGTTAAATTAGAGGAACTATATTGAGACAATATTGCATAGGTTTAATATGCAAGAATGTAAGTTAATAAAGGTTTCCTTAGATGTAAATTTGCATATTAGTGTCCCGAGACACGCGAAGATAAAGAGGATATGTCCCATGTTCTATATACTAGTGTGGTTGGATGTTTGATGTATGAAATTATATGTACTAGAACAACAATTACATATTATGCATTAGGATTTTTGAGTAGGTATATGTTGAAACCAAGGAATTAGCTTTGGACAATAATAAAGAGAGTTTTCATGTATTTGCAAGGCACTACCACTTATGGATTATGCTACCAAAGAAGACTAGGATTGGATTAGATTATTGGACATATAGGGCTTTGTTGATACAAACTAGGTTGAATATCTAGATCACAAAATACCTACAAGTGATTATGTGTTTAACCTATTTGGAGGAGCAATTAGGTGGATGAGCAAGAGATAGTCTATAGTGGCACTCTCAACTACACAAGCTAAATACATGCTAGCCATTGATGTAAGCAAGGAACCATTATGTTTAGATATTGGGTTGGTATAACAAGATGCGAGGATAGATTGCGATTGTCAGAGTGAAATATGTCTAGCAAAGAACAAAACATATCATTCGAAGACAAAGTGTCTATATGTTCAATATCACATTGTGAGAGATATGATTGAAGAAAAGAAGGTGTTGCTGTTGAAGGTGGACAATTTGAAAAATATTGCAGATTCATGTACAAAATTTGTGAGCACTAAGAAGTTACCATAGTGTAGAGAAACAATGGACATTACCACCCTCTATTATTGGTCATGTACTCATGTGACCCCCTATATGCAAAGAAAACAACAAGCAAGAGAATGTTGGGTATGTGTTATATTATTTACATAACTATCTCCACACATTGTACGATGTGTCGAGAACAACAAGGGAGAAGCCCCCCTCCTCAGGGAGCTTATAGGGGAGAAGAAACCCCCCTAAACACAATTTTGGAGGCAATGCCCATGGAGAAAATTGGCTTTTAGCATATGTTTTTGGAAGTTTTGAACACATAATTTCCATTTTTAGCAATTTTATGGAGCATGATACTTTAGACCATGGTTTTGTAATTATATTTAAGAAAATATAATTGTATTATAATCTAGAGCAAATAGATTTGTGATTTTATGAATATTGTAGATATACATATTTTATTGTAATATTGTAAAGAATTATGCATACTAAAAAATCTTTTTGATGTTCTTGAATTTAGTTTCCAAGATACAAACTTTGTGTTAACTTGTGTACATTCCATTAGATCTTTTTATTAACCATACAAAAATAAAACACACACCTTCTATGCTAATATTTTTTTACTAAAATCTAACGTCAAACTTATAACCCTATAAATCAATTATCAATTATATGAAATTCTCGGTGACTATAACCTTTATTCCACTCACAACTTTACTTTCAAGTGGTAACATCCATTGTCATGTAAATAATACACATAGATTCAAAATTAGAAGAAATCTTAGGTAAGTGGGGCAGCCAAGAAAATGTGATGTATAGAGTTGTAAGAATGAAAAAAAAAAAAATCCAAATAATATCAATGATTTCTAATATTAATTCATTTATGAATTATGACTATCATGGAATTATACAATATTTTCTTCAAACATAGACTTTTATGTAAATAAAATATGTTAGAAATTAACTCCTCTCCATTTAAGGCTCATGAAACAATGTGGAAACTTTTAAACGGAGTCCACGAGAACCGTTCACTGTGGATCATCTAGTACTGAGATACTCAGGAAATGGAATCTTTTGTATAATGCTTCGTCCCAAGCTTTAGTATAGGTCCGTTTGACAATCATTGGCTTATTCAGCACTATTTGATGTTTGATCTTGGTCATAACCAGCCATTCATAATGTCTGGCCATGTATTGTTCCAAGATTTCATAGTCCGGGAAATTATTTAGCTCACTGACAGCTTTACATGGAGAGTGGAAGCATTCAATATTGTTTAAAAAAAAATATTACATTGTAATTGGAAATAGGATTCAAAATATAAAGGATCAATGGCAGTCCTGTTGACCCGAAAGTCATTCCACCATTCATGCAGCCATTCATTTTGCCTGTTCCTTTGCATGACCCATGTTGGCCCAAATTTTATTTTTGTGTAGTGGGTTTCGTCTTTTCCATCTACATTTAATATGTTCCACCAAAGCTTCTGGTATCCTACATAATTATAAATAGTGTCAGAAAAATGATAGAAGGATCACCTCTGGGCCACATAGAAAATGTATCAGCCCATCTAGGATCTCTGGTCCAGTTCATAGTGAAATACTTGTGATAGACATGTCGTCTATTGCTTCCTTCAGTCCATATCATAGTAATATCATGAAAATCTTTGCTGAGAGCTTCTTCTGCTAAGTTAGCACCAAGCATACTTCTATAATACACCATGTCATGGATCCACTTACTACCCTTAGGATATACCTTCCTTTCAGGTACAAGGTGTAGAATATCAGTATGTGATTGCAAATTTGCATCCAAGACTTTAGTATTCCTCAGTTGCCAAGTTGGCTTCCATTGGTCACAGTATTCACGCCAATGTTTGTTGTCTGGAATAGACCTAAGGATTTCCTAATGTTGTGTTGGATCCCACTCAGTGACGATCACCATAATATGTTCTTGATTACTGATCTCAGGCTAGATGTACTCTCTGCTAAGGAAATCTAGCAAGCAATTTTCTATTCCTTTGATATGCTCTATATCAAACTCAAAATTAGTAAATAAAGCTTGCCACCTGGCAAACTTGGCTTCGCCGGGTTTCTTGATATCTTTCTTAAAAACTTTCTTCAGTGCAGAGGCATCTGTTCTTAAAAGAAACTTTTTATTTACTAAATGAATACCAAATTTATCAATTGAATTCCAGGCTGCTTTTACATCTTTCTCAATAGTGGAATAGTTCTTTTCTACTGGATTCCACATTCCGGAGGCAAATTGTACAATTTTCTCTTTGTCATCTTTCTTCTGCTTCAATACTCCTACCCATCCTAAGTCACTGGCATCTGATTCAACACTTTTGAAAGATTCTTCATCAACAACATATAGAATAGGAAGAGTTTTAACCTTACTCTTTATTCTTCTTACAGCTACAGAGTGAGCATCAATCCAGGGTGTTGGATTCTTCTTCAGACGCTAATTTAAAAGATTCCTATCCTTAGCACAATCTTGATAGAAATTGCTAACATAATTCAAACAGACTAAAAATCTTTGCAGCTAAGTTTTGTCAAGAATAATATCTGGGAATTTGTCAGCAAATTCCAGAGCATGCTTCTATAGAGATATTTGGCCATCTTGAATTGTATGACCAAGGAATTTAATAGAGGTCTGGAACAACTCTATTTTATTTTTACTCAAGACTAGGCCTTTTCTTTTGACCAGTTGGAAGAAAATCTGTACATGCTTGAAATGATCCTGAATATTCTTAGAAAAAATTAAGATATCATCTTTGTACACAAGAAGCCAATCAAAGTATGGCTTGAAAATGGAGTCCATAACCTTCTGAAATTTTGATGGGGCATGTTTCAAGCTGAAGAGCATGACATTCCATTTATAATGACTTGTTGGCACGCTGAATGTAGTTTTGAACTTGTCTTCTTCCTCAATGACCACCTGCCAAATCCTGATTTCATGTCGAACTTGGAGAATATCTTTGCACCTGCAATTCTAGCCAAAAAATATACCTTATGTGGGATGGGATAGGTATTATCGTCAAGAACATAATTTAGAGGTTTATAATTTATAACCAACCTGGGAATTCTTCTAATCTTTTCAGATCTCTTGTTAACATAGAAACCATAACAATTCCAGGGACTGTCAGATTCTTTGATCAATTTCCTATCCATTAAACCTTTTATTTCATTCTCACATAAATCTCTGTATTCCTTATTCATCAGAATGGCTCTAATTTTGCAAGGCCTTCCTTCATACTCAGGATTATAAGGTAGTTCAACACAGTGTTGCTTTCTATGCCAGAAAACATTCGGATCTTCAGAACAACATTCTGTTTCAATTTGTCTCCTGAGTTTAGATATTCTTCTTTTGACAGTAGGGGTTTGAAGATGTTCCCCTATCTTCATTGATGTCTGTTATTTTTTGAGCTCAACCACCTTATTGCTAGCCTTTTCAAGTTCTTCCCTGGCCTGGACCGTTGTTGAGCCTCTGGGAGTAGATATATATGGAAACTTAATTTGCTTAAGGCTCCCATCTGAGGTAGGCAAGGTAATAAAATAACCAACTTTATTATCTTTCAGTCTGGTTAAACCATGAGGTTCCAGAACAGCCAAAAAGACATTCCCTAGAATGTAGTCTATAGGTGTTGAGTCCCAAATTTGCATTTTTTTCCATACACTTTTCCATACCTTTTTCACTCACCTAAACCTCCCAAATTGTCAATATCATGTGCAAAAGAGCATCTAACATGGTTTTTAATTATATTTTTGTGTTTGCTATTTGATCTAGATTTTGTTCATTCAGCTGCGGAATCTTGCCACTTTCCGCAACTGCTGCAACTTTCCGCAGCTATTTTGTGAAACTCTATGCTACAGGTGTCTACAAGGAAAACGAGCCACATGGGCAGGTCAGGAATGACGTGGACATGGTTCGTGTCCTATTGGTTCAAGCAAACTCATCCAAAGAAGCCGCGGTCAAAGGCGTCCACATGGAAGTCAACCATGGAGTTTCATGTCGGCCGAACTCTGTTTCGTGTCACATAAAGATCCATACGGCCGTTTCTAAGCCTGCGGAGGATAAATCGACATCTGTACAGGGCTCTAGAGTCAAATTCAAGCATCCACCTCTCGTAGATTCACTTTCCAACACGGCCATGCTCCTATATCCGTGGACGTAGTGGTCTACGTGCTCTCTACCAGCATGAACTTTAGGAGACAGTTATAGTTTGTTGTTATATATAATGCGTTTGCATACGCATATGAGTTAGTCAATATTAGTGAATGTAGTCTCTGTTATCTTTTGATTAGTCTGCTCTGTAGTGATTACGCTGCACTTGTGCCGTAACATTACCATTCTGTAATGACTGCTTTTTAATATGAGAAGACTCTGTTTTTCAACTTAATTCGTATTTGAGGACCGTTGCCAAGGCTGGTGTAGAGGGCCCCTGCTCAGCTAAGGTTTTGTGTATTAGTGTATAATTTTAATTTCATTTCATTGTGTCATAATCCATTCATATGTTCATATATTGCATTTGTTTCATTTCTGTTTATACACTTCCATAATTTCCATTTCATCTCTATCTTTCATGTTTTATGATTGTTAATCACTGATCAGTGTTCTTGTTTCAGGTTATAGATAGGCAACCCGGGCATTTTCATAGCTTTTTGACTAATGACATGGAACTAACATTGTTCTGCTGCTAATTTTCTTTTCATAGCTTTTGTTTAATTTCAGTATTGCTTTGTTCATTTTAGTTTTGTTTATTTGCTTCAGTAGTTAAAATTTAGATATACTAATCTGCTCATAGCATCTTCAGTTGCCTCCGAAAGCCACAGCTGGACTGATGGTGAGGGATTGCATTATGAAATGTATAGTTTAGTATTAGTTTCTTTTCTGCAAATTTAGATATATTAAGCTGCTCATAGCATCTTCAGTTGCCTCCGAAAGCCACAGCTGGACTGATGGTGAGGGATTGTATTATGAAATGTGTAGTTTAGTATTAGTTTCTTTTCTCCAAATTTAGATATATTAAGCTGCTCATAGCATCTTCAGTTGCCTCCGAAAGCCACAGCTGGACTGATGGTGAGGGATTGTATTATGAAATGTGTAGTTTAGTATTAGTTTCTTTTCCGCAAATTTAGATATATTAAATCATGCATGACATCTTCAGTTGCCTCCGAAAGCCACAGCTGGACTGATGGTGAGGGATTGAATCATGAGTGTATGGTTTAGTATTAGTTTACTTTCTACAAATTAAATATCAGTTACTCAAGTTGTTTATGATTACTTCCGAAAATCATAGCTGGACTAATGATGAAGGGTCAGAAGATAAATTGATGTAATCTGATTTAGATTTATTTTGTTGCAATTTTTGAATTTCCTTAAGCATAGTTTCTTTTATGTTTAGTTGGCAGGAAGAATAGTTTGGTTTTCATGCTCACTAGTTTACTGTTTTGATTTATTAGATTAGCAGCACCTTTTCATTTCAGCAGTACATTTTCATTTTCTTTCAAGTCTTGTCATTGTAAATTTCAATTTGCTTTTTAAAGTTTCAAGTTGGTAAATCATTATAGGGGATATCACTTCCTTGAACAAATATAACCAAACTTGTTTTCATTTTAGAATTTCCATTTCACCTTAGAAAAACCAAAACGACAAAAAGTTAAGAAATAGGTTATCTTGCACATATAGTGCGCCGCACTTCATCAGCTTACGATTCCCGGATTGACAAATTAAATGCAGCAATTTAGGACACACTAAATTGACCAAACATTTTGGCGCTGTTGCCGGGGAAGTGTAACTAGGTAGCCAATTTCTTAAAAAAAAAAACATAAAATCATAAAAGAAGGGAAAACTTGATAACTTCTTGAAGTATGCTCTCCTCTAGCACCTAGTGTGATCTGGAGGATCAGAAAAGAGAGTTATTGGTTTAGTAATTTCTTAAGTATGCTCTCTTCTTGCACCTAGTGTGATCTGGAAGATCAGAAAGAGAATTATTAGCCCAACTTTTTTTTAAAAAATAAAAAAAAATGACATGCATAGAGCAAGAGATTCTAGGGGAAGGTTTATAGCTAAAGCCAAGAGTTTGATTTTCACAAATCCATCTTCTTCAAGGCATAGACCAGATTCACCACCTACCAAAACCCATTTATAAAACAAAGAGACTCTCTCTCATCCTCCCTTGGGAGAAGAACTAGAGAACTTTAAGTACTCTAAAGAAACTATCATGGCAGAGGAAGTAATAAATAGAGGTGGAGGTAGAAGAGGAGGAAATAATGGAGATAACAATGGTGAAGGAAATAATGGTAGGAATAGGGAAGGAGACAATTTGCTTGGATTCCCTATAGTTGATGAGGAAACTCATTCAACAATGAAAAATATTTCACCATCTGTTCTCCCTAACTTTTATGGATTGCGAAGTGAGGATCCTGAAACATTTCTGTTTGAGTTTGAAGTTGTGTGCCGAACTTATGACTATATGGAAGATTCTCAAAAACTCAAACTGTTTCCTTCAAAATTGAAGGGATCTGCTTTGAAATGGTTCATGGGATTAGCCACTCAATCTATCAGGACTTGGAATGAAATGAAACAAACATTTTTGGATAGATACTTGGATTATTGTATGCCCACCAATCACAAGGATGAGGTATTCAAAATGATGCAAAAAGAAGATGAAAATTTGGAAGACTTAATTGAAATATTTCAATACAACTTGAAAAGAGCAAAGATGAGCAACTTAGATAATGAAACCTTGAAAGCCCTCCTATTAAAAGCTATTAGAGATGAATGGATAGACATTTTAAACATGATGGGGAAAGGAGACATTTCTCAACTCCCATTTCATGATATAACAGAACTATGTATCCAATTCTCAAGGGGAAGGTCTAAAACTGGAAAAGGGCCTAGGGATTCTTCTCTTATTAGGGCTAACAAATCTGCAACTGGATCAGTAAGTAGGGCAGAGATTGGTAATATGCTTGATGAGTTCAAAACTGATATCTTAGGGAGCCTTAGTGAACAAATAGACACCCTTAAAATCCAAAACAAGCAGAAAGCAGAAACAGATGCTTTAGCCATCTTTTGTCCGAAATGTAGGAAGAAACATGCTTTAAGGGAATGTCCCTTGGAGGCAAAAGTTGTAGAAACATGTATGATTTGCTCAGAAAATCATGAGATCAAGGATTGTCCTTCAATTCCTGGACTCAAAGCTGTTTTTCAAGAAGATCCAAACTCAGTAGAATCTCTCTGTTTTGTCGCAAGGAGACCTTGGCAGGGACAACAATCTCAAGGGTTTAACAACCCTATGAATCTTCAAACCCCACCAAATTGGAATCCTTGGCAACAACCTTGGCCCCAACATCAAAATTCATATCAGCCATGGGTACAGGGGATGCAAAATCCTTATGGGAGATTTGCTCAATTTTATCAATATCCTCCATCTTTTCAAAATCAACAAGCTCCACAATTTCCAAGCCCAAATCCACAACTTTCATTACCATTTCCACAACAACAACCTTCTCAACAAAATAAAAATCCTCAACTCATGCTCCCATACCAACAGAAGACAAATCAACTTCCAGCTCAGCCATTGCCAAATCCTAACAATAAGAATCCTCAAACTACTTATATGGTAGAAGGACAGCAATTTCCTACCTATATGATTGTTCCTCTCAACGATGTACAACTCAGATCTGGTAGAGTTTTAGAAAAACCTTCTATAGATATTCAAGAGCAAGATACCTCTAAGGAGGACTCTCTTCAAGTTAATAAGGGTTCTGAGGAAGAATCTCTTCAAAATTCAAGCATGCAAAAAGAAAAAGAAAAGTTAACACCCACAACTCCTATAGTTGAGCAACCAACATCTTCATCTACACCTCCTTTTCCTGAAAGACTACAAATTGATAAGGGGGTGGAAAAACAAATCTTGTTGCCTAACTATGAATTTCTAGATGAATTGAAGAATGTATGTATCAAGATTCCATTGCTACAAGCCATTCGAGAAATTCCTATTCTAGCAAAAACCATAAAGGAGTTGAGTTTCAAAAGACCAGGAAGGAAGCTAAAAGACACAAGAAGAATCCACCTGGTAGGAAAGATTGCAGACATTATGATGGGAAAAATTATCATGCAGAAGTATATAGATCCGGGAAGTCCAATTGTCAAGACACATATAAATGGGATAGAAATTCCAAACACATTGATTGACTTAGGGGCTGCTATCAACATTATGAGTAGACAGACTATGGAACAGTTAAAACTTCCTAATCTTCTCTTTACACCTACTTTACTGCAACTTGCAGATCTATCAGTTATTAAACCAGATGGTGTATTAGAAGATATTTCAGTCTCCTTAGATTCTTGGGAATATCCGGTAGACTTTATGATTTTGACTCCCAAGAATAATCTAGGAGGACATCCAATTATCTTAGGAAGACCTTGGCTAGCCACAGCGGATGCTTTTATTAGTTGTAGATCTGGAGACATGTACATTTCAAATGGTAATTCGACAAAGAAATTCAATTTGTATCCTCCAGCAAGAGCAATCACAGAAATAGGAGACAATGAATGGGTCGATGATGAGAACACTATACAACTTGTCTTTACCATTTCTGAAATTAGTGAGGATAGTCAAATTCTGAACACATTAGAAAATTTTGAGATAACTTCAGAATATGACCCCACACAATTTCAGTTGGAATCTGACATAGAATATTTATCATCAAGACAAATGTCTCTCTACTCTATGGAAGAGTTTGGTAATTCTGCTATTGAGATTTTTCGAGAAAAAACATTGAATATCAACAAATATCTGGAGAAGTCACAACAAGAAGAACTAACCAGAATCTTGCAAAAACATTCTACTGCATTTGCATGGGAGTATACTGACATGAAGGGTATTGATCCTAAGACTTGCATCCATCATATCTATATTGAGGAAAATAGTAGACCAATCGGACAACCTCAAAGAAGGATGAATCCAAATCTTAGGGAGATAGTGAAAGAAGAGCTCCAAAAACTTCTCAATGTAAACTTCATTTATCCAATTTCAGATAGCTGATGGGTTTCTCCTTTGGTTATAGTACCTAAAAAGAATGGTAAATGGAGAGTATGCATTGATTACAGGGAATTGAACAAAGCAACTTTGAAGGATCACTTTCCTTTGCCTTTTATTGATCAGGTATTAGATACATTAGGAGGTAAAAAGTACTTTTCATTTTTGGATGGTTTTAGTGGCTATAATCAAATTCAGGTAGCACCTGAAGATCAAGATAAGACCACATTTACTTGTCCATGGGGAACTTTTGCCTACCGAGTGCTTCCTTTTGGGTTATGTAATGCACTACCAACATTCCAAAGAGCAGTACTAGGAATTTTTTCTGATCTAATCCATGATTGTGTAGAGGTTTATATGGATGATTTTACAGTTTATGGTAATTCATTTGAAGAAGCATTAGAAAATTTGGAAAAAGTTCTTATAAGATGTAAAGAAACAAACCTTTCATTAAGCCATGAAAAATGCTTTATGATGTTTTCTTAAGGGATTGTTTTAGGACATCATATTTCAGGAGATGGGATTAAGGTTGATAGATCAAAAGTTGAAGTCATCTCCAAGTTGCCTATTCCAAATTGTCAAAGAGATGTTAGAATTTTTCTAGGATTTATTGGTTACTATAGAAGATTTATAGAAAACTTCACTAAAATAGCATCTCCACTCTTCAAATTGCTTACAAAAGACTGTGAATTTAAATGGGATCCTGATTGTCAATCAGCTTTTGAAACTTTGAAAACAAGAATATCTGAAGCACCTATTTTGAGAGGACCAAATTGGAAACTTCCTTTTCATATTTCTACGGATGCTTCAGATACAGCTCTTGGAGTTGTGTTGGGTCAAAAAGATTTAATTCCTTATGCCATTTATTACACCAGTAAAAATTTGACTCCCACAGAGTTGAACTATACTGTGACTGAAAAAGATTTTTTAGTTGTTGTTCATGCAATTAATAAGTTTAGACATTACATAACAGGCTATGAAACTTTTATTCATACTGACCATTCTGCAATTAGATATTTAATGAACAAACCTGTTACTAATGGCAGAGTGACAAGATAGCTTTTACTTTTGCAAGAATTCAATATTACTGTGTTGGATAGACCAGGAAAACAGAATACAGTAGCTGATTTCTTGTCTAGGATTCAGAATACTAAAGAAGATTCTCCTGTAGAAGATAAGTTTCCTGATGAATACTTGTTTGCGGTAACTATTAAGACCCCTTGGTATGCAGATATTGCTAACTATTTGGTTACAGGGAAACTACCTTCACATTTATTTCCAAGAGAAAAACGAAAGATTATTCGGGAGAGTTCAAAATATTCATGGATTTCTAACGAATTGTTTAAAACAGGGCCAGATCTTGTGATCAGAAGATGTGTCAGGGAAGATGAAATGCCTGATATTCTTAAGGCATGTCATGATGAACCATGCGGCGGACACTTTGCGGACAAAAGGACGGCCTATAAAATCCTTTCCTTTGGATATTATTGGCCTTCTCTCTTCAAAGATGCAAAACAATATGTCAAAAGGTGTGATAGTTGCCAAAGAGTAGGGAAACCTACCCTTTCAAATGAAATGCCATTGCAAACACAGGTACTCATTGAACCCTTTGAAAAATGGGCTTTAGATTTCATTGGACCTATTAATCCACCATCTAAGCAAAGGAAGTATATATTGGTTTGTACTGATTATGTTACTAAATGGGTAGAAGCTAAAGCATTAGTATCTGCTACTGAAAATTCAGTTGTTCATTTTCTTTATGAGGATATTTTTACTCGCTTTGGTGTTCCAAGAGAAATTGTAACAGATCCGGGGAGCCAATTCACATCAAATTTGGTGGAGAAGTTGATGGAAGAATACAAAATCAAGCACAGAAAATCTACTCCTTACCATCCACAAGCAAATGGTCAAGTGGAGTCCACAAAAAAAGTTCTTGAAAGTATCATCACCAAAATTGTTCATCTACATAGAAGAGATTGGGCAGAAAGGCTTCCAGAAGCCTTGTGGGCCTACAGAACTACATGGAGGAATACAACAGGACATTCTCCCTATGAACTTGTTTATGGGAAAGAAGTCTTGCTCCCCATTGAGTTCCAAGTCAAGACCTTCCAGATAGCAGTTCAGTTGGGGATGGACTTATCAGAAGCCCAAAAGCATAGAATGGAGCAGTTGAATGAGCTAGATGAGATCAGACAAGAAGCAATTCTAAGAACTGATCTAGGTCAATATCAAAGAACTAAATGGCATGACAAATATATCAAAGAGAAGAAGTTTCAAGAAGGAGATTGGGCATTGTTATTTGACTCCAAGTTTAAAGATTTTCAAGGGGAATTTCAGACTCATTGGCTTGGGCCATATGAGATTGACAAGATCTTTAGCAATGGAGCTGTAAGAATCAAGACCATTGATGAGTTTCAAACTCCTCTTATTGTGAATGGCCATAGATTGGAAGTTTATCATAAGCCACTCTCAAAAGAGGATTTTGTCAAGATGTTTCAAGAAAGTTCTGCAATCAGGCTGGTACAGAAGAATTCTTCTTCTCCACCAGCCTAGCTTTTGTTTTTCAGTTTTAAAAAGAAAAAAAGAAAAAAAGAAAAAAAAAAGGTATAAGCCTGAAAACCAATCATTGATTGGCAGTCTTATGCAGAAAATATAGGGTGAAAATCAGGAACACCTGACACTCTATATTTTCCAAAAAAAATCTCTCTTTCATTTCACAAGCTTTGTCACCACCCACTCCATTTCATTCCACTTCATTCCATTTCATTTCATTTCATTTCACTTCATTCCACTTCATTTCATTCCATTCCATCAATAAAAATCTTTTTCATGACCATTTCCATATGGTCATTTGTCATTTGTTCATTTCTATTCAACCAAGTAATAGCTGTGTCAGTTTCCGCAGCTGACATCTGTTTCCGCAGCTGACTCCAGTTTCCGCAGCCAGAAGCAGATTCCGCAGCTACTACTCTGTTTTCAAAGAGAATGTACAGTCAGATGTTATTGCCATAATTAGAAAATAAAATGCAGGTGAGAGGATAAAAAACGAAGACATGGAGCATCCAAGACACCAATGGAGATCAATTAGTTGAAGACCAAAGGAAAAGGCAAAGATTCCAAAGGTATGAATAAATTTTATTTCGAATAGCATTGAAAAACACATTTTTATATAGTTTTGAACCATGAGATCTATCCATTACGCGCAATGATTATATTGACAGTTCCGTAACCTTTCACGATCTCCATGTTATCCTCTTGCATTCATTCACAAACGGTTTCATCATTAAAATTCCGATTTTCACTCATGTTCCAATATCCCACCGAAGACAATGAGACGTATTTGATTTGAACAAGGACTCTTACAGCCGCATAAATTCATAACCGTTGATTGAAACGTGCTCATATTTATTATGCAGCCACCAAAAATTCAAAACGCTGCCGAATGTGTTATACTTTGTTAATCTCTTTGTCGTGTCTCTGCTGTGTTTACGAAACCCCACTCTGTTCATTCTCACTCCCAGATATCTACTCACTGTTTCACTCCATTTCGTTCCTTTTGCTCATTCTCACTCCCGGATATCTACCCACAGTCTTACTCCATTCCGTTTATGGTGCTCATTCCCATTTTATGATACATCCCCACAGCCATTGTGCTCGTTCCTGAGCATTCAACCATTGTACTTCCATTTGAAACCCTCACGAAGAAAAATTTGTGAAGAACAGAGAAGTGAAATGGAAAAATTGCTAAGAGCAGAGCCGGAAGGACCGAAGTTTATAGAGGGATATCCGCAAGCAAAAGAGATATTGAAGAAAGAAAAATGGCTGCGTTTTATTCAGAAATTCAGAGGTTATCACAAAGAAGTTACGAAAGCATTTGCAAGGTCGTTTGATGGCTCGGAAGCAGAGATTGGAGACCTCAAGTTTGCGGTCAATGAAGCATCTATATCAACAGCCACGGAACTTCTTCAGGAGGGAGAGCGTTGGTTCAAAAATAAAAGCATCAGTGATGAGGCATGGAGAACAATCTTACGAAACCAAGGTATGGACATAACTGTTTTTAAGAGAGGAATTCCTGTGCATGCATTGAAGGAAGAATGGGCCACTTTATTGCTAATTGTTCAGAAATTCATTACATGTGAAGACCGTTTTGGGTCCATGTACATGTACCATACCAGGCTATTAATGAATTTTCTAGAAAACCAAACTCTTAATCTCCCATATTTTCTATTCAATAGCTTGAAGAAAATGGCTGTGACTGTTCAAAAACACTTAGGAGATGTAGAGCCTCATCTATATCACCACGGCCTTATAAAAATTCTGATTGAAAAGGAGCTAAAGGAAAGAAAAGACACATGGGAACAATTTCTAGTTAGAAATTTCTTTGAGGAACCTCAGGAAATTCCTGAAAGTAGTTCAACAAGAAGGAGTAGAAGAAAAAGAATAAATGTTGAAACCCAAATTACTCCTACTCAGGAAATTCCCGCAGCTAGCACAGCAAGAAGAAGTAAGAGGAAAAGAACAATTGATGAAATCCAAAACATTCCTACTACTACTATGGAGAGAACTGATAGGGAAGAGAGACTAGTAAAAAGGAAGAAGAAGGAAATCAAAGGTAAGAAGCCAATAACACCAAAAGAAAGAGAAACTATTGAGGCTGTACATAAAACTCCTTCTTCTGAAGAAGAAGATCATCAAATGCTATCTGAAAGATTAGTTTATCTTCAAAAACAGTCATCTATATCCAAGAAGGCGGAGAAAGGAAAACAAGAACAAAAGGATAGTGTACCACAGCGTGTGAGGAGAAGCAACAGACTTAAGGGGAAATTGAGAAAAACGCAAATTAAGGGTCCTCATTTCATTGATTTGGGTGAGGAGACATCTGAACAGTCCCCAACTGACCATAGTCCATCTCAGTCAGTTAGTGAACCTGGTTCATTTCATTCCCAATCAGACAATGAGCATACTCCATCTTACTCTCAGCAAAATATTGATGTAAGCCCTCCTCGGCCAGATTTTGAACATAACTCTCCTTTACAGCATTTTGGGGACAACCCAATAAAAATGACACCTGAAATAGACCCCAAGCAACAGGAGGTATATGACTATATAGAATCTTTGGAAAAGGCAGCCACAGGTCCAAGTACTTCTTCCATTCAGCCTCATACATTGCAGGATGATTTAGTTCAATCATTAAAACAGGAAATTTTTGAGCTGGAGCTTTTAAATAGGCACATCAAAAATGAAAATGAAACATTGAAAGAACAAGGCAAACTGGACAAGATCATCCATGATAATACTAGGTTACATTTGGGAATATGGCAAAAGAAGAATAAGAAATTGAAAAGGAAATGCCAGAAATTGAGCAGAGCACTTGTAAATATCAAATTTAGGTGCTTAATGAAGAAACCCAGAATGTTGGCAGTACCAAGGAAAAAGAGGAGAGGATTGGATGTGCTGGCTGAAGTATCAAGGCACATGAACTGAAGAAAGAGTATCAAAATTTTGGTTGCATGAGGACATGCAACACCTTCACAATGGGGGTATGTTGAGTCCCAAATTTGCATCTTTTCCATACATTTTTCCATACCTTTTTCACTCACCTAAACCTCCCAAATTTTCAATATCATGTGCAAAAGAGCATCTAACATGGTTTTTAATTATATTTTTGTGTTTTCTATTTGATCTAGATTTTGTTCATTCAGTTGCGGAATCTTGCCACTTTCCGCAGCTGCTGCAACTTTCCGCAGCTATTTTGTGAAACTATATGCTACAGGTGTCTACAAGGGAAACGAGCCACATGGGCAGGTCAGGAATGACGTGGACATGGTTCGTGTCCTATTAGTTCAAGTAAACTCATCCAAAGAAGCCGCGGTCAAAGGCGTCCACATGGAAGTCAACCATGGAGTTTCATGTCGGCCGGACTCTGTTTCGTGTCACATAAAGATCCATACGGCCGTTTCTAAGCCTGCGGAGGGTAAATCGACATCTGTACAGAGCTCTAGAGTCGAATTCAAGCATCCACCTCTCGTAGATTCACTTTCCAACACGGCCATGCTCCTATATCCGTGGACGTAGTGGTCTACGTGCTCTCCACTAGCATGAACTTTAGGAAACAATTATAGTTTGTTGTTATATATATTGCGTTTGCATACGCATATGAGTTAGTCGATATTAGTGAATGTAGTCTCTGTTATCTTTTGATTAGTCTGCTCTGTAGTGATTACGTTGCACTTGTGCCGTAACATTACCATTCTGTAATGACTGCTTTTTAATATGAGAAGACTCTGTTTTTCAACTTAATTCGTATTTGAGGACCGTTGCCAAGGCTGGTGTAGAGGGCCCCTGCTCAGCTAAGGTTTTGTGCATTAGTGTATAATTTTAATTTCATTTCATTGTCTCATAATCCATTCATATGTTCATATATTGCATTTGTTTCATTTCTGTTTATACACTTCCATAATTTCCATTTCATCTCTGTCTTTCATGTTTTATGATTGTTAATCACTGATCAGTGTTCTTGTTTAAGGTTATAGATAGGCAGCCTGGGCATTTTCATAGCTTTTTGACTAATGACATGGAACTAACATTGTTCTGCTGCTAATTTGCTTTTCATAGCTTTTGTTTAATTTCAGTATTGCTTTGTTCATTTCAGTTTTGCTTATCTGCTTCAGTAGTTAAAATT